>CM070829.1:22632541-22650041 GCA_036326025.1 Chrosomus eos | reverse complement strand
CTGTTCAATTTCTCATTAATGCAATTATCTAATCACCCAATCACATTGCAGTTGCTTCAATGCATTTATGGGTGTGGTCCTGGTCAAGACAATCTCCTAAACTCCAAACTGAATGTCAGAATGGGAAAGAAAGGTGATTTAAGTAATTTTGAGCATGGCATGGTTGTTGGTGCCAGACGGGCCGGTCTGAGTATTTCACAATCTGCTCAGTTACTGGGATTTTCACGCACAACCCTTTCTATGGTTTACAAAGAATGGTGTGAAAAGGGAAAAACATCCAGTATGCGGCAGTCCTGTGGGCGAAAATGCCTTGTTGATGCTAGAGGTCAGAGGAGAATGGGCCGACTTATTCAAGCTGATAGAACAACTTTGACTGAAATAACCACTCGTTACAACCGAGGTATGCAGCAAAGCATTCGTGAAGCCACAACACGCACAACCTTGAGGCGGATAAGCTACAACAGCAGAAGACCCCACCGGGTACCACTCATCTCCACTACAAATAGGAAAAAGAGGCTACAATTTGCAAGAGCTCACCAAAATTGGACAGTTGAAGACTGGAAAAATGTTACCTGGTCTGATGAGTCTCGATTTCTGTTAAGACATTCAGATGGTAGAGTCAGAATTTGCTGTAAACAGAATGAGAACATGGATCCATCATGCCTTGTTACCACTGTGCAGGCTGGTGGTGGTGGTGTAATGGTGTGGGGGATGTTTTCTTGGCACACTTTAGGCCCCTTAGTGCCAATTGGGCATTGTTTAAATGCCACGGCCTACCTGAGCATTGTTTCTGACCTCGTCCATCCCTTTATGGCAACTATGTACCCATCCTCTGATTGCTACTTCCAGCTGGATAGTGCATCATGTCACAAAGCTCAAATCATTTCAAATTGGTTTCTTGAACATGACAATGAGTTCACTGTACTAATATGGCCCCCACAGTCACCAGATCTCAACCCAATAGAGCATCTTTGGGATGTGGTGGAACGGGAGCTTCGTGCCCTAGATGTGCATCCCACAAATCTCCATCAACTGCAAGATGCTGTCCTATCAATATGGGCCAACATCTCTAAAGAATGCTTTCAGCACCTTGTTGAATCAATGCCACGCAGAATTAAGCAGTTCTGAAGGCGAAAGGGGGTCAAACACAGTATTAGTATGGTGTTCCTAATAATCCTTTAGGTGAGTGTATGAGGATTTTGGTTGATTGCGTTTTTTGTTTTCTTTCAGTGACTAATTATAATTTTAGATTAAATTCAAGTTTTAAAATATGTCAACAGTGAATTATGCTGGAGAACTTTTGCAGAAACATTGCCCTGTGATTGCAAACTATGTTTTCAAAAAGAATGTGTTTACAGTTTTGCAGATCTGTTATATGTTTCGGACACTTTAGGATGAGCAATTGATGCTGTGGTGTTTTACTGAAATTCAGTCAAAGTGTGAATTCAAAAATTGAAAAATACTTTATTTCAGTAAATATTCTGATCTTACCTAGCATTTTTGATTTTGACCAGGACTTCAAGTTTCTCTGCAAAATTAAGGACATGGTGAACTGCAAAAGAGTCTGCATTTACATGATGTTAGTTTTGAGTGAACATTCAATTCATGTTACAATTGTAGCAATGGCTGATGGTGAACTGATAGTGCCTTGAATGTAATCATATATTGTGCACAAATGAGGCTAGTGGTTAAAAACAGTGGCTGGAAAACAGCTGACTTGATTCCCTTTCAGTAAAATGATGTGATTCAATGTAAATTGGTGCAGCTTATCTATAGCTTCCGGTGGCAATAACTACTTGTAAATAGGATCTAAATGAAGGCCTTCAGCTCTGATTTGCTCCAGGAGGGCTGCTTACTGCTACAAGGCATTGTTCTTGGAACCAGTAATTGTGTGTGTGTGTGTGTGTGTGTGTGTGTGTGTGGTGTGTGTGTGTGTGTGTGTGTGTGTGTGTGTGTGTGTGTGTGTGTGTGTGTGTGTGTGTGTGTTGTTTATGTGATTTATGAGGACACAAATTTGTATAATGACATGTGTATTACACTGGTATTACAACTTATGGGTGGTTTATGAGGACATTTCAAAAGTCCTCATAAATCAAATGGCTTAAAAAACATAAAAAACAATGTATTATTAAAAAATGAAAAAAGTGAAGCATGTCTCCTGTGATGAGTAGGTTTAGGGATAGGGACAGTGTAGGGGGATAGAATATATAGTTTGTCTAGTATAAAAACCATTACGCCTATAGAGAGTCCTCATAATGCTGTTGCACCAACATGCGTGTGTGTGTGTGTGTGTGTGTGTGTGTGTGTGTGTGTGTGTGTGTGTGTGTGTTTGTTTAACCTATATGTGTTAGAACAATAGTATAAAGTATTTTTCCTTTATTCTTTATTCTAAAATATAAACAGTCCATTGTGGGATTACCAACACAGTTCCACATGATTAAGTGTTTTGTATGAATTCATGCAATTTCATTTGTACGTTTTTGTACAATATGCTTACGAAATTGCAATCTACAAACCAGTAGTGGACAAAAGTAATGTCCGGCCACGAAAAATTTACATATTCACCCTTTATTCAAATGATTTTTTTTTTTAAAAGATCTGTAAGCATATTGTCACAGTCATCAGCTCAGTAACCTGTCAGCACTACATTTCCAGCATCCCTCCTGGTCCCCACTGGTTTTCCCGCTTTCCCGCCGTCGTTCCACCCTCTGCTGAAATAAACATCTATTAAATCACTTAATAATAATAATAATAATTCATTACATTTATATAGCGCTTTTCTGGACGCTCGCTTTACATAGAAGGGGGGGAATCTCCTCAACCACCACCAATGTGCAGCATCCACTTGGATGATGCGACGGCAGCCATATTGCGCCAGCACGCTCACCACACACCAGCTTACTGGTGGAGAGGAGACAGTGATGAAGCCAATCAGTATATATGGGGATGATTAGGAGGCCATGATGGACAGAGGCCAAGGGGCAAATTTGGCCAGGATGCCGGGGTTACACCCCTACTCTTTCGAAAGACATCCTGGGATTTTTTGTGACCACAGAGAGTCAGGGCCTCGGTTTAACGTCTCATCCGAAGGACGGTGCTATTTTGACAGTATAGTGTCCCCATCACTATACTGGGGTGTTAGGACCCACACAGACCACAGCCTCACTAACACCTCTTCCAGCAGCAACCTGGTTTTCTCAGAAGGTCTCCCATCCAGGTACTAACCAGGCTCAGCCCTGCTTAGCTTCAGTGGGCAACCAGTCTTGGGCTACAGGGTGATATGGCTGCTGGTAATACCTTACCTTACCTGTCTGTTCCCTTCTGTTGTGTGACAGATGACCAGACCACCTTAATTGTTGAACAGGCAACTCCACCACAACCTTTTAGAGTTTTCAAGGGAATTATTTCTCGCCATCACCAGCTCCCTCGATAACGACATCCTGAGGACCCTGTTCCAAGCAACTTTCAACCACTCGATTGACCTCCCAGACACCACAGGGCTGGACTGGAATGAAACCTTAATTTGGTGTGTGACGAGCGTTTGGTGTGATTCCAGAGTCTCGCCCTGTCGTTGCCGCCCTTCCAGAGTCTCGTCCTGTCGTGGCCGCCATTCCAGAGTCTCGTCCCGTCATGGCCGCCATTCCAGAGTCTCGTCTCGTCAATGCCGCCATTCCAGAGTCTCGTCCCGTCACGGCCGCCATTCCATAGTCTCATTCGTCATGGCCGCCATTCCAGAGTCTCGTCCCGCCATGGCCACTATTCCAGAGTCTCGTCTCGTCAAGGCTGCAATTCCAGAGTCTCGTCCCGTCATGGCCGCCGATCCAGAGTCTCGTCCTGTCATGGCCGCCATTCCAGAGTCTCATCCCGCCATGACCACCATTCCAGTCTCATCTCGTCAAGGCTGCAATTCCAGAGTATCATACCGTCACGGCCACCACACTTGAGCCCTCAGTCAAGATCGTCCCGTCGTGGCCGCCATTCCAGAGTCTCGTCCCGCCATGACCACCATTCCAGAGTCTCATCTCGTCAAGGCTGCAATTCCAGAGTATCATACCGTCACGGCCACCACACCTGAGCCCTCAGTCAAGATCGTCCTGTCGTGGCCGCCATTCCAGAGTCTCATCCCGTCGTGGGCGCCTTTCCAGAGTCTCGTCCCGAAATCAGCGTGGTAATGCCGCGAGGATATCCAATCTGGTCATTAGTAAAATACATAAACTTTCTATTATGAATAGCAGGATCCCCGTTCACTGTTGGCAAACCAGAGGCGACTACCGTCCTCATCCAGAGTCCAGAGGCAGCTTTTAGATAAATTTCATCAGATGAATATGTCACAGGTCGGGGTGTGAGCGCCAGCGGGCCGTCCACCCCCTCAAACCGGACCACCGCCCGAGGAGCGTGCCGTGGAACACATGAGGCAGACACAGCATTTAAAATAAATATAGGTTCTTTATTAAATAGTAAAAACAATATTAAGAGTCTCTTCTTCGGGCTCAGACAGAGAGAGGAATGAACACAATCCACAGCTTCCGCTCTCTCTTCTTCAGCGTTCTCTTCAGGGCTCAGACAGAGAGAGATGCACCCACACATGAACGTACCTCCAGTTTCAGACAGAGAAAGGAATGAACATAATTCACAGCTTCCGCGTTCTCTTCTTCAGCGTTCTCTTCGGGGCTCAGACAGATAGAGATGCACACACACATGAACGTACCTCCATTTTCAGACATAGAGAGGAATGAACATAATCCACAGCTTCCGCGTTCTCTTCTTTAGCATTCTCTTCGGGGCTCAGACAGAGAGAGAGGCACACACACACATGAACGTACCTCCACAGTTTCAGACAAGGAGGAATGAAGATAATTCACAGCTTCCGCGTTCTCTTCTTCAGCGCTCTCTTCGGGGCTCAGAAAGAGAGAGAGAGAGAGAGAGAGGTATGAACATAATTCAGCAGTTTCAGACAGAGAGAGGAATGAACATAATTCACAGCTTCCGCGTTCTCTTCTTCAGCGCTCTCTTCGGGGCTCAGACAGAGAGAGAAAGGTAGGAACATAATGCAGCAGTTTCAGACAGAGAGAGGAATGAACATAATTCACAGCTTCCGCATTCTCTTCTTTAGGGGCTCAGACAGACAGAGATGCACACACACATGAACGTACTACCAGTTTCAGACAGAGAGATGTAAACAGCTGGGACTGCGAGTGAACAGCAGCAACACCATTCCCACACTCGCATATTCACAATACACTGCAAGATTTCACTCGTGATCGCAATAGAACTGCAATTCAACAGACTCACTGTGCAATCAGGGCTTACACCCGCAATCCAGCTGAACTCTCGTTCTCTCTCGTTCTCTCTCGCTCTCTCCCGCTCTCTCTCTCACTCTCTCTGCTGCTTCGGCCTCAGCCTCGGCCCCTCGGCCTCGCACCTGCTGCGTGCACCCCCTGCTTCTCTTTTCTCTCTTCAAAATGGCTTTTCTTTATACTCCATTTTAGAAGCATTTGCCCCAATCACCACTCCCTCCACACCTGCCTCTCGTTCACTGATTAGTCACCCCGTGACAAATACCTTAAAGGAACACTTCGACTTTTTGGGACTTTAGCTTATTCAACCTTTCCCCCAGAGTTAGATAAGTCCATACATACCTTTTCATCTCCGTGCGTGCTGTAAGTCTGGTTGACGCACCCACCGCTAGCCTAGCTTAGCACAAAGACTGGATGTAAATGGATATAGCTAGCACACTAATCCCAATAAGTGACAAAATAACGCCAACATTTTCCTATTTACATGTTGTGATTTGTATAGTCACAGAGTGTACAAATAACAAGGTAATATGAGACAAAGCCACTTTTTAAACGTTTAAATACTGGAAACTATTTTCTCAGAAGGCGAAGCACTGCTACTTGGGCGGAGTGATAACCGCAGCACCCGAGAAGCGCCGTGGCGAGGAGCAGAGAGTGTGTCTCAGGTGCTGCGGTTATCACTCCGCCCAAGTAGCAGTGCTTCGCCTTCTGAGAAAATAGTTCCCAGTATTTAAACGTTTAAAAAGTGGCTGTGTCTCATATTACCTTTTTATTTGTACACTCTGTGACTATACAAATCACAACATGTAAATAGGAAAATGTTGGCGTTATTTTGTCACTTATTGGGATTAGTGTGCTAGCTGTAGCCATTTACATCCAGTCTTTGTGCTAAGCTAGGCTAGCGGTGGGTGCGTCAAACAGACTTACAGCACGCACGGAGATGAAAAAGGTATGTATGGACTTATCTAACTCTGGGGGATACAGTGAATAAGCTAAAGTCCCAAAAAGTCGAAGTGTTCCTTTAATTAAAGTGTTTTGTTCATATTGGCTACAATGTTCAGTGAACGAGAGTGTTTGAGAGCACACAAAAATGTTTGAAAGTGTTTTGAAAGCTGGACCATTTGAAAGCACAAGCAAGCCTCTATCAACAGACCGGTCCGCTGATAGACACCAGCTTTCAAACACTCCCGGGGTGTATCTAAGCCCTCGGTGAAGAGCACAATTGATGTATATTTACAACATGTTTTTCTATTATATCGGTCAATCTAACCTCTGAGTTCCAAAACGAAGGACAACGCAGCATGATATTTCAAACTCAATGTTAAGAACATATTTCAAAGGTGTGTGTCATTTTATATCTACTCCAGCTTCATTTATGTCTCTACACTTTCATATTTACTTGTTATACTCTACATCATGTCTTGTGACTGATTCCCACTTAAAGGTTGAACGTATTATTTTGAATTACATTTGAGAGCTCTGACAAATAACAAATAAGCTACCAAAAGGCTTCTAAACAGTAAGAACATAGTTCCCTTTTGTAGTCACTCCGAGTTACGTCGAGTGACGGTGAAATGGGGTTTCGCTTAGAAAGCCTATAACTTCGAGTAATTACAAAATGAGCCAATGGCAAAGAATTGCCATGGGTCTGCGGAATTTGCATGGCGCAACTCCGCCCCACCTCGTGGGTATAAAAGGAGGACGCCGGCAACATGCAGATATGTTTTCGCTTCAGAGGCAAGAGCTTTTCTTCAATCCACAAGCCATCTCTGATCGACTGTCAGCTATGAGACGAGCGACCTCTCCGGTGTTGGTTTGACAGCGTTCTCCAGCGAGTTCACACTGCTTGCTGATCTGTGCAGTGATCTGCCAGTGAGTATGTTTCTCCCTGGGCGCTTCAACATCCGTGGGTTTTCCTCTCACAAAAGAGCTTGCACGCGGCACATCTTTTTAAAGATGCCTCGCCCGTGCACTTCTGGTTGCGGTAGACTAATTTCTGACTCTGATGGGTACGATCGCTGTTCTGAATGTTTGGGCATTGATCACGCTAGAGCAGCGCTCGTGGATGACTCATGTTCTCTCTGCGAACATGAGCATTGTGTCATTACGGTCGAGACCCAGTGTTCGCGCAAGAGTGAGAGTCCCCTCATCCACACCCCAATCTACACATTCCACGAGAGGTGGTACTTCGGCTGGTGGCCGGGGTGACCTGAGGGTGATGGTGTGGAATAAGGCGCAGACTATTTGTCCTTGTGCCACGCCTCCCTCTTCAATGACGCAACCCACGAGTGTTCAGAGGATTCCCGCGGGTCTATCTACGGATGCCCAGTGAGTTTCCTTTGGCGCTCCAGAGGAAGATGCGATGTCTATCACAGCATAACAGGGCGGGCAAGACCTGAACGCTCTGTTGCGATGCAACTGTGTCCTCAGAGTGCTTCTTCTCGTGGTGATCCTAAGCACCCGTCCAAGGCCCGTAGTTTTTCGTCTACCCTGGTGGCGAAATCCTATAGAGCTGCAGGACAGGCAGCTGCCTCTCTGCATACCATGGCCACTCTGCAGGTCTACCAGGCCCAGATGCTCAGGGACATGCACGAGGGTAGGACTAACCCAGGGCTCTTTGATGAGCTGCGCACCGCTACTGACCTCACTTTCCGAGTGATGAAGGTGACCGCGCACTCCCTGGGTCAGGTGATGTTCACCGCTGTGGTCCACCTTTGGCTGAACCTGGCCGATATGCGGGATCCACCCAGCCACCGGCGCAGAATCCTCAGTCTGTTCGCCACCGAGGGCGCACTCCTGCGGCTCCCGCCCCTCCCGCCCCTCCCGCCCAGCCCAAGTAGCAGCCTTCACCCGGGCCCGGTCGTGAAGGAAGCCGCAGGAAGGTGCCCCCGCCCTCTCCACTAAATGCCGGGCTAAGCGGCGCTCCTGAGATGGGCAGCTCAGGGATGGCCATCAGTTCTTTGCAGGAGGTGGTAGCAGGATCACTCCTTCCCCCCGGTGGAGGGCTGGGGGAGAATATTTTGTTCTCCACTGCCCACTGCTCACCCCCGGGTGGGCATCCTCAATATGTCTTGATTAAGGAAAAAAAAGTCCCGAAGAATTATTAGTATATATACTATTAGGGGGAAGTTTCAAAAAAGACCCAAATATAGCCTATTCACATAGGGTACAAATTGTTACCTGTAGATATCACCATGGAAATTACTGAGTTGATTACTTACATCAAGACAAACAAAAAAAATGCATTACAATTATTTTGAAATAGTTTGTTAACATGGACACAAACGGTGCATAATCTAATTATGTATGTGCTAATTTGCATAAATAACCAAACAGATCTAAACATTGGGTACAGACAGGTGAAAATGTCTTGTTGAATCTTGTTGACATATAGCAGTAAAATACTTAATGTTAAGGTCTGAACGGAACCCATTTAGACTACCCATTAACATTAATACATAGAGGAAGTACTTTAGAAACCAGCCTTTATTAATTATTATTGCAGAGATGGGGTTTGGGGCTGGGTCTGTGGGACTGTTTCTGGGGGATGAGTCTGAGGGAAGAACAGGAGACAAGGGTAAGGAGGATGCAGAAGACAAAAGGTAGGTAACATAAAAAATGTCTGGATCAAAAAATCTAATTACGAACACAATGTACTCAATGCCCAAACCCCATCTCTGCAATAATAATTAATAAAGGCTGGTTACTGAAGTACTTATTCCTGCATTCATTTTCATGGTGATATCTAAAGGTTAAAACGTTGACCCTATTCATGTGAGAAAAAGAACGAATAGGAGCAGGGCCGGATTAACCATTAGGGCAACTGGGCACTTGCCCAGGGGCCCACGACATCTAAGGGGCCCTGGGCACCAGGGCGGAGTGGCAATCGGGAGAGTCGGGAGTTTCCCCGGTGGGCCGGTAGTGTTTCGAGGCCGCGAGGGCCGGTCTGATAAAATGTATTCATTGCATATTTTTTTACATTTTAGATAACAGAGTGTATATTTGCACTAAGAGCCTGTCTTTTTAGCAAAAAGACGCCCGTTGCGTAATAGCTACAGTGGCGTAGGTCGTAAGGCGTGAGGTGCTTGAAAGCAGCTTTTGACGCGCTCGACCCGAGTTCGAATCCGCCTTTTGCCGAACTCTCTCTTCTCCCTTTTCCCAACACATATGAGATGTAAAATGTATAACCTAACATAAAGGTCTCTAGCGTTATATTTTGCCAACGAACTAAAAACGAAACCATGATATGGGTTTGTGCATTTATAAAACAGCACAAGACTTTAAGAATAGGCATCCTGTTTGTGCTGGGTGATTTAAAGAAAAGTGCGCACTTTGCTCACACGATCAGCATGGTGATCTGGTGTTTTCTCCTAAATAAAAGCTCAAGGGTTTATTTCTAGCAAGTGAAGAAATTAGGACAAAAGATATTTTAATTTCCCTATATTATTGTGTAATGTAGGCTAAAATATACTTTTGAAATACTAATTTTCATTGATATAGTACATGTATAGGCTATATGGATTTTACATCAGGAATAATTATATAAATCATTTTTACATTATTATAATAATTGTTTGGTATCCTAAAACACCATTGATAAGGTAATGTAGACTGAGACTCTCATAACTAAAAAGATGTTTGAGCCCTCTTTATTGTCCTGGTACAAAGCCATGCTTTTTCTTTGTTCAACGAGCAGTTCATGGGTTGAAGCTCTTAATTTTGATCTCTCAAAGAGCATGAGATTGATGCATTTAACCTTAAAATGTACACAATTTTCTTGCAGGGGAGCATGCCCCGAACCCCCCTAGAGGCACAGAGGTCCACCCAACATAGTTTTATAAATTCCTTTTGTAAAAAAATTTGTAACATTTTTTTTTTTAAGTCAAGAAAACGTACTCGGTTACTAACGTAACCTCGGTTCTCTCTAGAGAGGGAACGAGTACTGCGTAATATCTTACGCTATGGGGAAAACTCTTTTCCACGAGATATTGAAGCCAAAAATTATCCTTAATTTTTTATTAATGTAAAACGCTTTGCGGCAGCAAGCAGACATAGGCGAGACAGCTCGCGCACCTATTGGCTGCCCTGCGGCAACAGTAGCAGCCTATCGAGAGAGGCTCTGCGTGACGTCACGACGAATGGGGGCCTTTCGCGCCCATATCGTCATGTCCCACCAGAAAGGGCGTGGTCTCGCCCTATAAATAGGCTCGATAGCTGCTCTTACGTTGGTTTTTCATCGCCGAAGCGAACCAGAGCGTATTCCAAGCACGGCAAGATACGCAGTACTCGTTCCCTCTCTAGAGAGAACCGAGGTTACGTTAGTAACCGAGTACGTTCTCTTACGAGAGTATCTCTCGTACTGCGTAATATCTTACGCTATGGGGAACACAATGCAACACGCCGTGCTGGTAGGGATCCAACACCAAAGTCCCAGGGCCGAAGCCCGGGTGCATATATTGCATAATCACCATAAACTCGGCTAGAAGCATCATTCCCTGTAAAATAGCATCCGAAAGGAGCTAATCATGTGACAAATAGACCATACCCTCAGGGTGAACATTCAGCCTGAACTGGGTGGCCACATGTGTGTCAACATTTTAATGAGCTACTGTACCGGTCAGTGAGCAATACGCAGGTCAAACCGAGTATCCGAGCCGCACAGCGGGCAGATAGCACTGAATTTTATACCGCCAAAAGCTTAGCTTGTAAGGCGGGAACCTCCAGGTTATAGTATTTTATAAATGTAGACGGCGAGGCCCAGCCCGCGGCCATACAAATATCTTGCAGGGTAACCCCGCTAGACCATGCCCACGAGGAGGCCATGCCTCTTGTGGAGTGCGCTCTAACACCCAAAGGGCACTGTAGGCCCTTAGAAGTGTAAGCCAGCGCTATGGCACCGACTATCCATCTGGATAGGCTCTGTTTCGAAGCGGCAAGTCCCTTAGCACGGCCGCCAAACGAAACGAAAAGCTGCTCAGTCTGTCTGAAACCAGACGAGCGGGACACATAAGCCCTTAGTGCCCTGACAGGGCAAAGGAGACTCGCGCCCTTCTCCTCATTGAGAACCGGAAGGGCAGACAGGGAAATCACCTGGGCCCTGAACGGTGTGTTGAGGGATTTTGGCACGTAGCTGTGCTTCGGTTTGAGTATGACCTTTGAGTCATTAGGTCCAAACTCCATGCATGACGCGCTCACTGAAAGCGCTTGCAAGTCCCCTACGCGCTTCACTGAAGCGAGAGCCATAAGAAACGCTGTCTTGAAAGACAAGTGTTTCATGTCTGACGACTGGATTGGCTCGAATGGGGCACCTTTCATGGCCTCCAAGACCGTGGAAAGGTCCCATGTCGGGACTGAAGGGGGCCTGGGAGGGTTTAGAGACTAAGTCGTTCTTTCCCAGTGACTGGCCAGACACCGGTTTTGCAAACGCTGCTATGGCCGCCACGTATACTTTGAGCGTGGAAGGGGTTCTGCCCTTATCCAGTAGCTCCTGAAGGAAGGAAAGTACTTCCGTAACCCCGCAGTCTACAGGTGAAAAGCCCTGCGCTTGACACCAAGCAGAGAACACCGACCACTTCGAGGAGTAGAGCCGTCTGGTAGACGGGGCTCTAGCCTGCGCGATCGTGTTTAAAACTCCCTCTGGGAGGTCAGCGGGTACCCGTTGATGGCCCATGCGTACAGGGACCACAAATCCGGGCGAGGATGCCAAATCGAGCCTTCCGCCTGAGAGAGGAGGTCTCTCCTCAACGGTAAAGGCCATGGGGCAGCGCTGGTCAGCTGCATCAGGACAGGGAACCACGACTGGTTTGTCCAGAGCGGAGCTATGAGTAGCACTGGGCATCCCTCCCTCCTGATTCGCTCCAACACCTGAGGCAGGAGTGAGACAGGGGGAAAAGCATATAGGGGGCGGCGGGGCCAAACATGGGCCAGCGCGTCCCGGCTTTTCAAGAAGAATCTCGGGCAGTGAGCGTTTTCCTGGGACGCGAACAGGTCCACCTGCGCTTTGCCAAACGTTTCCCACAGCAGCTGGATCGTCTGGGGGTGCAGAGACCATTCTCCTGCTGGGACGTTGCTTCTGGAAAGCCTGTCTGGCCCCACATTTAGGTGACCAGGCACATGCGCCGCTCTCAGCGAGAGCAGGTTGTGCTGAGCCCAGAAAAGGAGGCGTTCCGTCAGCCTGTAAAGGTTTCGGGACCTGACGCCGCCCTGGCGATTTATGTACGCCACCACTGACATATTGTCCGACCGGACCAATACGTGGTGGCCTTTTATCTGGGGACAGAAGCGCTGTAGCGCTTTGTCGACTGCTATTAATTCCAAGCAGTTTATGTGAAGGAGCTTCTCCCGTATTGACCATAGGCCAGCTAGCGGTCTGCCCTCGAGCAGCGCTCCCCACCCCGATGTGGAGGCGTCCGTAGACACCACTTTCACACTCGGGGGATCCCCAGACTCACACCTGACTGATACCAGTCGGTTGCTTTCCATGGTTTCAGAGCCGAAATCTACTGAAGGTCGACCCTGAGACGAAATAGACCTGCGGTCCAACTCAGTAGGGGAACTCGTGCTTTTAGCCATAGCTGCAGTGGGCGCATGCGGAGCAGGCCCAACTGGAGTACGGAGGCTGCTGAGGCCATCAGACCCAGCATTTTCTGAAACCTTCTGAGCGGGACTATAGAGCCGTGGCGGAAGGATTTCGCGACGTGCTGAATATTCAATCCGCGCTCCGGTGACAGGCGTGCCGTCATGGATAGCGAGTCTAACACTGTTCCCAGAAAGGAAATTCTCCGACTGGGGAGCAGTGAGCTTTTCGCCCAATTGACTGTAAGGCCCAGCTCCTCGAGGTGCTCGAGTAATGCCGGCCCTGTGCTCTATGAGCTCCGTTCGTGAACGAGCTAGAATCAGCCAATCGTCCAAGTAGTTAAAAACTCGCATGCCCCGAAGTCTCAGGGGGGCTAGGGCCGCGTCCATGCACTTCGTGAACGTACGGGGTGCTAGGGACAGGCCGAACGGCAGGACTGTGTATTGATATGCCTGGCCCTCGAAGGCGAATCTCAAGAATCGTCTGTGATGGGACGCTATTTGTATTTGAAAATAGGCGTCTTTCAGATCTATTGACATGAACCAGTCTCCTTGGCACACTTGCGCGAGGATTTTCCTGGTCGTAAGCATTCTGAACTGGCGCTTCACGAGCGTTCTGTTCAGCAGTCGCAGATCTAGAATGGGTCTGAGCCCACCATCTTTTTTCGGTACCAGAAAATATCTGCTGTATAAGCCCCCTTCGCTCTGAGCCTGAGATAAAGGTTCTATAACCCCTTTCCTCAGTAGTTTCGCTATCTCGGCTCGAAGTAGATGAGATACTTCGCTTTTCACCGTAGTTTCGACGCGCGCCGTGTAACGGCGAGCGCGTCGAGCGAACTGTAGCGAATAGCCTCTCTTTATAGTGTTCAGCACCCACTCTGATACCCCGGGAAGCCTTGACCACGCATCCGCGCGAATAGCTAGGGGTAGAATGAAATCTGGGCTCTGGCCGCGGGAAAGCGGCGGCACGAGAGTCCCTGTGTGCTGGGAACACAGCGGCGTGTTTACAGCGTTCGAGGCGGGGGGCGCGCTGATCACAGCGGGCAGCCTGGCCGCGCTCAGCTCCTCTAAGGCGGGTGGCGCCGAGAGAGCGAGCGGGGCGAATCCCGTGGGATTCGGCGTGTCTGTGAGGAAATGTGGGCGCGGGGCTGCGGGCACATTTGCTGGACTGAAAACACTGTCGTTTAGGGCCGACTGAATGTGTGTTGGTTTTGTTTTTACAGAAACCGAGGGACACGCAGCGTGTAGTGTAAGCGGGCATTGGGATATGGGCGCGTTCACTACATTGTTTGCACAATCGACCGGAGTCGATTTTATTTGTGCGAGCCCTGCACCGTGGCGGGCTGTGTCTGGGTGTGGGAATGGGCACTGGGACGTGGGCATTCTTACAACACTCATAACACCATCGGCCGAGGCCGGAACACCAGAAAATACACTCTTTATTGGATAATACGTTAGTGTAGTGTAAGCGGGCATTGGGATATGGGCGCGTTCACTACATTGTTTGCACAATCGACCGGAGTCGATTTTATTTGTGCGAGCCCTGCACCGTGGCGGGCTGTGTCTGGGTGTGGGAATGGGCACTGGGACGTGGGCATTCTTACAACACTCATAACACCATCGGCCGAGGCCGGAACACCAGAAAATACACTCTTTATTGGATTTATCTGGGTAGCCGTAAAAACAGCTTTTGTGTGCAGGCAAGCGGGCTGAGACACCGGCTGCTTCACTGCAAAATACACTGGGACAGTCACAACGCATGGAACTGAACGAGCGAGAAGTTTTGGTGGAAATCCGGCCGCAGCGGGATCTGAACACCGTCGTTTTCCTAGAGAGGCTAGGAAGACTTTGAGGCCTCGGGCTTGATCTCAATCCTCGGCCGGGGCCCGCGGTGAGGGGGGCGGCGTCCGGCGGAGCGAGACCGCGGTCTCTGATCCCGGGCCTGGCGGCGCTGTGAGGCGGCGGCGGCGGGCGGTGCAGGCTGGGGCTGAGAGCTGCAAGCAGGCGGCTTGGTGCGACCTGTAGTGGAGCTCGAGCGCTTCGGCAGGAAGTGCTTCATAGCCTGAGAAGTCTTCTGCACCTCAACAAATCTGTCCGCAAAGTCCTTGACGGCAGATCCGAAAAGGCCCGCTGGGGAAATGGGCGCGTCGAGGAACACAGAGCGCTCGGCTTCCGTCATCTCAGACAGCGTCAACCATAAGTGTCTCTCGGCGATGGCGAGAGAGGCCATATTCCGCCCCATGGCCTGTGCAGCGGCTTTAGAAGCGCGTAGAGCGAGGTCTGTAGCGCTTCTCAGGTCCGCTACGCAGATAGCGGCAGGTCCCTCCTCGTCCAGCTTGAGGAGAAGGTCTGCCTGGTAAATCTGCAGAATAGACATCGTGTGCAGCGCTGAAACTGCTTGCCCGGCTGCGGTGTAAGCGCGTCCGTGCAGCGATGATGTCACCCGACAGGCTTTGGACGGGAGCGTCGTCTGAACACGCCGTCCAGCAGAGGGCGGGCAGAGATGTGACGCAACAGCCGTCTCCACCGGAGGAATGGCGAGGTATCCTCTATCTCCCGCACCGTCGACAGCGGAGAATGCCGCGAGGTAGAGGTACGCATCCTGGCGGAAAAGGGGGCCTTCCACGACTTTGCAACCTCCTCGTGAAGTTCCGGGAGGAAGGGCGCGGGCCTAGACTTTGACGGAGCCTCGTCTTTCCCGAGAAAGCGTCCATCCAATCTGTTGCGCGGCGGTAGCGTGGGCGCCTCCCAATCGAGGCCGATGCTTTCCACGGCCTGGGTGAGCAGACGCATCAGCTCAGCCTCAATGCCGGCTCTCTTCCCAGAGGGTTGGCGGGAAACGTTAGCGGAGGGGAGGTCCACGGAGCTCGCCCAATCCTCGCTATCCGAAGCCAAGAGAGAACATGCCTCAGTGTTATCGTCCAACTCGATGGCGGATGCGGCGGCAGACGGCGGCCGCTGTCCATCCGGGAGCGACTCGAGCGAAGCCGGCAAAGCTGGCGGGCGAACCGGCGAGCTTTGGCGGGCTGGAGATAGCTCGGGCGCGCGCGCGCGGCGTCACGGCAGGCTGGGATGCGGGTTCGGAGAACGAAGCTAGGCGAGTCCGCAGAGTCACCATAGGCAAACGTTCACAATGATGGCATCCGCCGTCAGCGAGCGCGATGGCCGCGTGATCCTCACCCAGGCAGGACACGCAGATGACATGGCGGTCCTCATCGCTGAGTGGGGCTCGGCAAGAACCACAGGAAGGCATCTTTAAAAAGACGCCGCTCTTTTAGAGGGGTGGGAAAAAAGGCAAATAATGCAAACACACACACTTTAAGCAGAGGAAAGGATATGTACGCCGGAAAGCGCAGCAGGTACGGCGGCTGAAGGCGGCGAGGCCAGCGACTCCAGACTCGATGGCACGTCCCGCTGAAGGCTACAGGTCGACGGCGCGGCTTCTCACTCTGGATCCAGCGATGCGGGAGGCTTCGCTGAAGAGATGAAAAATCAACATAAGAGCAGCTATCGAGCCTATTTATAGGGTGAGACCACGCCCTTTCTGGCGGGACGTGACGATATGGGCGCGAAAGGCCCCCATTCATCGTGACGTCACGCAGAGCCTCTCTCGATAGGCTGCTGCTGTTGCCGCAGAGCAGCCAATAGGCGCGTGAGCTGTCTCGCCTATGTCTGCTTGCTGCCGCAAAGCGTTTTACATTAATAAAAAATTAAGGATAATTTTTGGCTTCAATATCTCGTGGAAAAGAGTTTTCCCCATAGCGTAAGATATTACGCAGTACGAGAGATACTCTCGTAAGAGAACTGTAAATGCCATATTAAAATGTCCTTGGACAAAATAACGGGGGGCCTACAAGAGATTGTGCCCAGGGGCCTCTGAACTCTTAATCCGGCCCTGAATAGGAGTATGAATAGGCTATATTTGGGTCTAATGGGATTCTTCTGGACTTTTTTTTTTCCTTACTCAGGACATATTGAGGATACAAAATCAGTTGAGTTTGCTTCTGTTGCAATTTGTTCAACCCTTTGTCATAAAATGACTGGACTATTTTGCGTCATTCACATGTTATGATGTCTGGACGATGCCTGGAATTCAGTATCCTCCAGTTCTATGACTCAATGAAAATGAAACAGTTAGATGTTAATAAACCTATTAGATGTTAGTAGGGTTGACATAACACTAAGCAGAGACCCTCTAAATTTCTTAATCAGCTCAAAACGTCAAGAGTCCTGCCTGTGTTTTCACCTGAAGTCTGTGAAATTGAGGGAGGTATCAGCACAAGGCCATGCAGTTTAAATTAAATGCCTCAATCTTCTTTACAGCTGTGTGTGTGTGTGTGTGTGTGTGTGTGTGTGTGTGTGTGTGTGTGTGTGTGTGTGTGTGTGTGTGTGTGTGCCTCTACCATATCTTACATGAGCCTGTTTAATGGAATTCTCCAAAATTATCTCTTGCCTTCAATCTAAAAAATACTAACAGCTTTACTATTTTTTTTTCAGGCTGAAATTCCACTTGTATTATTATTCTGATATTTACTTTGACCTCTTTGCAGTGGAGTTGTCCTCCATACAGCTTTACTAATTGATTTATACTCACTTTCATAACACAGTCCAAAAATATGTTATTCCCA
>CM070829.1:22525041-22630041 GCA_036326025.1 Chrosomus eos | reverse complement strand
TTTTTTTTTTTTTTAAAGTCCGTTGCTCACTGGCTCTGAATACTACACACAGGCCTACAGTCAAACCATGGATCACAGGAGGGGTGGGATGTTTGTCAGCCAGCAAATAACCCACCCAAACAAGCAGTGGAGAGGCTTTGGAAATTGGCAGGTTCTCTCAGGTGAACAGAAAGGGAGACAGATAGTAACCAACGGCTTCTGTGCGCTACGCAGCTGTAGCCTTTTTAACTTAAATTAAAATTATACATAACTTTACCTGATAGGCCTGCGTTTAGTTTAGCGGGGATGCTCTGCCATGTGAATTCCCTTCTGTTGATGTCCTGATAACTATTTAGATTCTGGAAACTCACAAACAGCGAACCGAGGATCAGTCTCTCTTCCAATGATTTGTGCTGGCTGCACGTCGTGTACAAAAAGTTATAGACAATCCAACTTCGGCAACGGGCGGGCGCGTGCGCGTGTGTGAGGCGAGCTTGACCGCAACAGTTTCACAGGAACGCACCCGCTTTTCACTGCACCTTGTGCTCGACCACTTCACCTCACTCTAAAAGCTGATTTATACTTCTGAGTTAGACCTACTACGCCAGAGCCTCTACGTTGGTTTTCATTTATACTTCTGCGTCGTTGTCCGTGTTGATGCGCGTTGTTACATTTTTGGAGAGGTGCACGTCAGGGTACGCGAGCTACACACAGCCTACGGCGTGAGTTCGACGCAGAAGTATATTGGGCTTTACCTCGGTTTAATGTAGCCTAATCTTAGTGTACGTGGGAAACCATGGCATGACCAAACCTAAGCTACTATCAGAGAAGTAACGGTGGTCGACTTATATCTGTAGTAGTGGTCATCATGACCTCTGACTAGACTGTTTCTGCTGCTCCCTGATAAAATACACCTGTGTATAGGCCTACCTGTTCAGAAAAAAAAAAACAAGAAAACTGGACTTGTTTTAACTAGATAAAAAGTAATCCCCAGTGCCAAATAGTTTTGTTTTAATATTTGATTACATTAATGTTTAAGTTGAGATTTACAATAAATATTTTATTGCTACTGTGTAAAGAAAATACTGCTGGTATAAAGCACCTTATTTGTCTAAAGTTTTTGCAAACCACATGTTATTGCACTTTTGTGTATATAGCAGTACATTTAAATCAAAAGTGTGCAATACATTACTTTAGAATTCATTATTCAATGTTGCGTGTAACAATGCGATTAATCGCAAGAAATTCATGCGATTAATCGCGATTAAAAATTGTAATCGTTGCCCAGCACTAATTAGAACATTAACTTTTTCCAGATACCAGATTTAGATCATATACTCCAAAAATGCACCTATAATAAATACAATAAAAATATACACACATATAACATTTATACTTCAAGCATCTTTAAAATTGTAAAACCAAAATGTCATCCAAAACCTTACACAAAACTCCTTCCACAGACCATATTTCGGAGAACCTCTGAATATCATTAATCAACTTAAAATATGTGTATTCAATTTTAATTCTAACAGTCACCATGCCTTTAAAAGCATTTTCTGCATCTACTGTACCAATACCCAATAAATTATTTTTTCGAGTCTTCCAAATTGCCATTTTAGCCATACCCAACACAAAAAATAATATGCATATTTTTCTTCTCTCATGAAATGTATATTTGGGACCACTTATGAAATACTGATTGGAAAAATCCTCACCTAAACCTTCAAACAAACTTTTTAAAACAATAAAAAGACCGCTGTTTAGATTCAAGATGAATGGTGTGCTCAATTCCTTTTGAGTTTGATTTGGGTGCTCTTCGGTCCAAGGTAGAACATCTAAGAGACAGTGTAGAGAAATAATTCTCTGATAACCGAGGCACTCCTTAATTAAAATGTCTTTATTACAAAAATGACATGTCCTAAACGGACAACTTTAAAACGCCCACGCGTAGCAGCATGGAGCCTTCTTCAGGGCATAGTGAAGCAGATAGAAAACTGATCTTATAATATATGCGTGCTACCTGTTGCTTGTGTTTTACTCACAATGTAACCAACAGCTTTAGTGCTGTGAATCATGTGAGAGGCGTGTTCTATCAATATATGCGTGTATATGCATGCTATTTTGTTGCTTGTATGTTTTTCGTTTAGTGTTGTGATCAACAGATTCGTTGCTGAGAACCATGTGAGAGACGTGCCCTAGCAATGTATGCATGAATATATATGCATGCTATTTGTTGCCTGTGTTTCTGTTTATTATTGTGATTTATAGTTTTAGAGCTGGGAACCGTGTGAGAGGCGTGTCTTAGCAATTACCTATAGACCTTTAACACTGATTGCCTGCACCTGTGTGTTTGCTTCTACTTGTGTGTCTCTGTCATTATAAGATCAGTTTTCTATCTGCCTCACTATGCCCTGAAGAAGGCTCCATGCCGCTACACGTGGGCGTTTTAAAGTTGTCCGTTTAGGACATGTCATTTTTTTAATAAAGACATTTTAATTAAGGTGTGCCTCGGTTATCAGAGAATTCTTTCTCTACTCTGTCAAATAAAAAGGCTGCCTAACCTCACACAATAAATAAATAAGTGGTCAACTGTCTCTTCAATTCCACAAAAAGGACATTCTTTACTCACTGCTGAATTCAGGTGTCTTCACTGTAGGTCTGCTGTACGTTTCTCAATGGGAGCCCAGATAGCAATTACATTTGGCCCGGATCCGTTTTAAGCCCCTTGCCTCCGTTTCTATCTTAGAGACGTTTTCTGATTGTGAACCAGATCCGTGCCAGATAGAAATTTCAGCTTAAACATTCTAACTGCCATCAGTTCAGACGCATTGTCTCGTTCCCTTCTCAGAGAACAAGGGTTATAGTCATAACCCGAGACGTTCCCTTTCGAGGGAACTCAACAATGCGTCGAGAACTCGACACTTTGGGGAACGAATGCCCACTAGGCCACGCACCGAAAAACAGGCCTGCCTCGGAGTGAAACTGATTCAGGCATTCAGCTAGGACGAGAGCACATGTGCGCCAAGCATACTAGGGACGTGCAGAATATAGAACCTAACAAAAGTGTGTGGGGTAGCCCAACCGGCTGCCTCACAGATCTCCTGGATGGGAACTCCCGAAAGGAGGGCCCTAGAGGACGCCATGCCTCTAGTAGAAAGAGCCCTAACGGCCAAAGGTGAAGGCAAATTGTGCACCTTGTAGGCCTACTTATGGTTTGTAAAGCGGGAGCCCCTAATAGGTGATCCAAAACACACTACAGTAAGTCTGACCTCCTCCAAGAAGAGGACCTCTCAAGGTAAATACTCGGAATTCTGACTGACAGAGCAAGGAACCTCTCCTTTTCTGCCGACACATGAGGTGGAGGATGAAATACTTGCAGGACCATGGACCTAGCCATGATAAATTGCACTTAAGGCACATAGCTGGGTCTCGGATGCAGGATGGCCTTAACTCCGCCGGAGGCACACCCTAAGCAAGCCGGCGATAATGCCAGGGCTTGGAGATCTCCCAGTCTCTTTAAAGAAATAGCTAAGAGAAAGGCTATCTTGAACCTGAGGTCCTAGGCGAAGCCGACTGGAGGTATTCGAAGGGAGCAAGGGGTAGCCCTTCGAGAACCACCGCCAGGTCCCAGGAAGGAACCCTGGACCTGACTGTCGGTCTCATCCTCCAATACCATGGAGAAATAGTATGACCAGTTGGTGCCTCCCCAAAGGCCCAACATTTAGTGGTGCATGGAATGGAAGGAAGATATTTAGGAGAATGTCAGTAACCAGACAGTTTCTGGTTCCCATTGACTTCCATAGTAGGAAAAAAATATACTATGCAAGTCAATGGGAACCAGAAACTGCCTGGTTACTGACATTCTTCTAAATATCTTCTTTTCTGTTCAGCAGAAGAAAGAAATTTATACAGGTTTGAAACAACATGAGGGTGAGTATATGATGACAGAATTTTCATTTTAAAAGTGAACTACTCCTTTAACTTTCTTTGGGTCATCTTTAACCTTCTCGAAATACTCCCACACTTTTGATGATTTTTTAGAAGCCATTGTGAGCCAATAAATCCGTAAATGCTAACAAATGTGGTCCAGACGTTACAGGCATGTAGTGTGCTGCTGCTCATTGGTTGCATAACGCACGCCTATTTTTAAATAACGAACTTGAGCGCGCAAAAGACGTGATATGTTAACAGACCCTAACACTTCCCTACTATTCGACTATGAGGTTCATAGTCGAATCAGACCTCTCCGAATCGAATCGTCGAATCCTCGACTATTAGAAGTCAGCCCTACAAATCTGACATGAATTTCATTTATGATTTCTGATTACATAATTTATACAGCCACAAATTTTGTGGGACTTACATTGCACTAGGGACTTACATTGTTTAGCTGTCTGGTGGGAGTGTGTTTAGGGATGGATTTGTTATTAGAGTGAGCAGGAGGTTTTTTGATTACGTTTAGCTCTCAGGAAAAGTTTGGCTATGTAACCAGTCAACATCTCTATTAAAGCTTTATGACCTGCCATAGAACAATTCCACCAGAGTATATCTTTGTATTTTTACATGCTGTGCTGTCATTTTTTTGAGCATTTTCATATGCCATACATCAAAATAATCCTTACTCTCCCAGTTTGAAGGCTATGTTTGTAATAAATCAATAGTAACTATATAAATATCTCAAAAGTGCAATAAACAAAAAAAAATATTAAAGGGGTCATGCCATGAGAAACCAAATTTGCCTTTATCTTTTAGTATATAAGAGATCTATGTACTATTAAAACTTCCTGCAAGTTTCGTAGCTTAAGATGTCCTCCCCATTATAAACGAAGCATTTATTTAATCAAGCTCTAAATACAGCTCGTTCTGGATCCATGGTAAGAAGTGACGTCGCGGTGAAAAGTGACGTACCAGTCGTTTGCATATGACCGCCTCCAGCGCAAGACAACTACGCCTCATTTCGCATCCTCGCATGCGTTGACGTGCAGCGAGTGGGTCTGTTTACAAGATGACTGCGATGATGTGCTGTTCCTGCTGTGGACAAACAACATGTTTGAATGCTGCTGAACGATCCAGACGTCAGGGAAAGCAGTCGGATGCAGATTATTTGCAGCATATGCAGCCCGCCAAAGCTTAATTTGAGGTGAGTGAGATGAGTGTGTGACAGGGCATGTTACTGAAAGAGCAGAGAGCGAGCGAGCTCCGGCCGCGTGCGCGCCTTCAAACTGTCTTGCTCTCTCTCTCTTCCTCCCTCGCGCATATGAATCAAAATCAATTGAGAATTGATACGATGGTAAAAGATTGGAAGACCGAAGTTTCACGTGGTGGAGCATTGTGTAGTTTACGTGTGATACAAAATGATTAACGTTAATAATTTATGCATAAGCAGCACTTAGCATCATAACAGTATAGGCGTTAACACTGAACTCTTAAAGGGGAAACAACCCAAAACAGACTGTTTGAATCAGAGGTGAGGAACAGGGTGGGAAAATGTCATAAATCACTACATTTTTTAAGTTTTTTTGTACAAAAAACTATAGTAATACTATAATTGCACCTAAGGGAACATAATAAAACAAAACAAAAAACCACGTCATGACCCCTTTAATTTTTTTTTACATATTTTCTTCAATACAAAAAATGAATAAATGTCAACCTTAAACTTGTCAATGAGAAAAACATGCACAAAACAATTTAAAACTATACAGAATTGATTTGAACTGTTTACATAAATTAGTTTTTAAGATACACTCATTTTTACACTCATTCAAAAAAAAGGCGTGTACTTTCGTTTCGACATAACGCTGCGTGCGTGCGCGCGCCCACGCTCGTGCGCGTGTGTGTGTTTGTGAATGTCCTTGTATTTGTGAACGTCTAAAGGAGAAAGAAATAATAAAATAAAGCGATGGTAAAAAGACAATAACGATATAAGGAACATATAGCAAATGGTAGTCAAACGGGAGTCAAACGCATGGTCAAATGACGCAGCGTGTGACGTCACAACATGTGACACACCGTGGGGTCATAGTGCACAGAACGTGATACGTCAATGAGTCATCGGACGACGTAAATATCAATCGCAGATCTACAGAACATGTGTGCAAAGACGTGCAATTCATTTTTGTGTTTTTGTTTTTTTGTAAACGCATATTACGCAGTTTGTACAGATTGATTAGAGGGTGAAAACAACGCAACATGGGCATGTTGGAGGCTTGATCTGAACATGTTACATCTCTGGTTTTGTATGCAAAAAGAATGATTGAGCTAGCCATTTGGTTTCAGTTTCTATAGGCTTTTAAACAGACACAGGGAAACGGGAGCGCCGTCGGTCTTAAAGGGTTAAAGAGGGTCATCAGCAGGTCTTCTGCAATACCACAGGAATTAGTCGGTCTTAAAGGGTTAAAGAGGGTCATCAGCAGGTCTTCTGCAATACCACAGTAATTATCCACCCTGGAAATCTTCTCAGACAACACATTCCAGATCTGAGATGGATCTTTGATATTTGAATCCTTGCAGTCGGAACTACACTCTAAAAAAAAGGATAGGGTGTTTCAACCCATGTTTGTGTCAAATATGCACAACCTAGTTGGAGTTGCCTGGATAAAGCAAACCAGCATCTCACTAGTAAAGTTTTGATAGATGAGGATTCCAATCAAGGTAAAGACACACATAAACAAACCGTGTTTGCACACTCTTGATGTACTGATCACTCATTGTATTTATGCACAGACACATTAGTACATTCAGGTTGTTTCCACACGCATTCAGGATAATGTTTTGATTTGTCATGTGTATGTTGCTGTGTTTAGTAATTTTGAATGGATCCATGTGCTGAAGTAGGTCAAGTAACCTTTATTTACATAGCGCTTTTTACAATGCAGATTATTTCAAAGCAGCTTTACAGATATAACAGGAATATAATGTTGTAATAATATTGTTAAATATAAAATTAAATGTCTCCAACTAAAAAAAAAATGTAATCCAACGATTGGGTTTGTCCATATTTTACCTAAATATGGGTTGAAACCCAGCATTTTTTGGAGATTTTTTTTTACAGATGATGTTTAATGACGTTGTTGTAACTGCGCTTAATTTTCCTCCCAAACGTAACTGTTTTAATGTATTATTATTAGTAGTAGCAATAGTAAAAATAATTTAATTATTTTTAAAACTAAATTAAATTAACAAAAATGTTTTAATATAAAATAGTCTAATTAAAGGTTTATTTAAAGCGTTACCTTTTGGTTTAAAGGGGTCATATAATGCCACTTTCGTACAAGCTAATATAATTCTTTAGGGTCTAAATTAAAAGTTTGTAATATACTTTAATTAAAAATTCTCATTAGTATTGTAAGAAAACACTTATTTTACCTGGTCAAATACAGCTCTGTTTTCAGCATGCCGTTTCAGTGCATGTGCCTTTAAATGATAATGAGCTTCGCTGACTCCGCCCCTTTTGTTCCACAGTCTATGCTCTGTTCTGTGCATACATGTTTGTAACACAATAACCATAACGCTTTGTGGATTATAAACGTGGGATTATGAATTATATTTAGAACGCCGTTCATAGAAAACATGCCATAATGTACCCTGAGTGTAAACATTAGCCGCATTCATTGTGAAGCTAGCGATTTGCAGAGATTAATATAAATATTAATATAAAGGTTAATAAAACATTACACTCACTTCAGTTCTTCTCGAGGTGCAGGAACACGAATAGTTGGTATCGATTCCTTTTTTTCAGGAGCAGCTTCTTAGCAAAATCAGCTTTATACCTCCTCGAAAGCAGTCTGCTGAGAAATGATTCGCACAAACATGAAAGCATTGACGTTGATCGTGGGGAATATTCCCTTCGAAAACAAACTCAGTCACTGCGTCTTCAGCGGTTCGGATTTAGGAACATTAAAATGACTGTTGTGTTCCTTATTGCACCCAAGAACAGAACACCACAATCGCTTCGACTCCATTCTGCTCAGTGACAGTGCTCCAGTGTACATTTCGGCACAACACCAGTCCGCGCGCGCATGATTGACAGCTCGCTCATGAGCGAGGGCGGGTCTGTGTTGAAACGCTGGGTGTAGTGTAAAGTGCAACTGTGGAATTTCAGACTACTCGTTGGACCACACACATTCACACTGAAGAGATTGATGAGATGCAGTTGAAAGAGAGTAAGTGCATATCTGATGTTTATAGTAAAAGAAATTGTTTCTTTAATCATAACTTATATTTTAACATAAGTTCTACCAGAAAGACTTGGGAGAATAAATACTGTAACAATAAATAAATTTATTGATAGCCCAGCTAGCAATAAAGTTATTTGGCGTAAAGTAACGGGGCGTCCATAGCTCGCAATCCAAGGGTCCGGACTCTGCATGTCCTGCCTGAAGACGAAGGCAGGGGCGCAGCCGACCCCCAGGGAGGTATAGGAGGGAACCGACCTGGTGGTGGTCTGGAGGATGGAGGTGAATAAAAGCGTCAGCATCCGCAAACTCAGACATGTGTAAGTACCGGTCTTTTATACCGCAAAGTATTAGACACGATTGGATAGATGAGAAGGTAATAAGTGACGTAGCTATTGAGTCTTCCTGGCAGAACTTAACGCTAAAGCTTCCATTTCCAGTAGCAGTCATCCTCTCTTTGCATCTTCCAGAGCACTGTATTTTTGCCTAGTTTCTTCTGAACTCTTGGAGAGAAAAAAAAAACACTCTGGATTGATCATCGTTGCAAGCTAATTTTATGTGCTGCGTTTAGGGCTGCTGTGGTGGTACAAAAGAAAACGCATCATTAAACATTCTGCCTTGCTGAGAATTTAGGCTTCTTGGAAGACGAATAAGGTAACGTCCTCCAGAAACGTCTCAACCATAATCAATACCTTAATTGCCTGTGGCATTTTACAACCAATATTTACAGTACACAGAAACCAAGGGGACTCTGGCCTAGATGTTGTTATGGTTTTATGAAATGGGAAGTTGCAACAGATTTATTAGTTCTGGCTCAGTTAGCACCTCAGTTATGTATTTTTTTCCCCTCAATTCACATAACTTTCTGTCTTAAAAAATAACTCCAGGTGATTTGAGGCCATAGAGATGAGACTATGTTGTAAATTCATCCATCCATCCATCCAAGTTTAGACTACAGTATCATTGTCTAGAGGAAAAGTAACTACACAAAATTAATAAATAAACGGTTAGAATCATTTTTTTTTCTTCATAAATAAACAGTTGTTGGTTTTTTTCCAATTTAGTTATTGTTTTACTTTAGTTTTAGTATTTTAGAGCTCCCAAACAAAATATGTTAACTGGTATCATTTGAAAATATTTAACAGTATTACAATGATCTGTACAGTCTATTGCACGTTTTAAGCATCAACAAAAAGATAGCAAAAAAAAACAATTTGCTTTTTTTTTTTTGCAGTCATGACATTTTTTTAATAGTTTTTTTAACCAGATTTTATTTTTTTTATAAATTGTAATGATTAATAAAAAGTGTTTATTAAGTGTTTGTTTTATTTTTTTGTTAACAATAATAACACCTTGCCTATAGACAAGAACACAATTTGTGTTTGTTCTTAAAAGGTTTCTTTCAAGGTTTATACTACTGTGCTAAACATCTAACTTATCTTTACTTTTGCACAATTGTTTTATCACAGCATTCCCCTAGAGAAATACACATAGGTTTTTGCTGAGCTGGGGAGTATGTTCGTGAAGATCCCCCCCCCCCCCCCCCCCCCCCCCCCCCCCCCCCCCCCCCCCCCCCCCCCCACACACACACACACACACACAATTGTGAGGAAATGTAACAAATCATACTTTATTCTCATGTGCTAAAAGAATTCTAAGCTATACCAGATGTATGGAGGTTCTTGATCAAAATATCATTTTACATTAATAAATAAAACCCATTATACGGTTTATTCTGCATACATATTTAGATTTTCCATCCAAAAGCACAAGATTTTGATTGTAACTCCTGGGAAAGCATCTATATGAGCTGCTGAATATTTATGGAGAGACTAAAGCATCTTGTCGTACAATTATGCTTTTCATTTTATCCTTTTACTTCTATGTTTTCTGTGGTTGTCTGGCTATTGCTACCCAAAGTCCTGCCAAAGCTTTCTCTTTTTTTTTTTCCAAAGGCCTGCTCTGATCAAATGTCTGAGAACTGCACGCAAATTTCCATTGTTCTTAGATATAATATTTCATGTCTCAAATACTTCAGAGACAAGGAATATTTTAGCAGATTGTATGCTTGTTATAGACTTGAGGCTTGTAACTAGGTCATTTTGCAATAATAAATCATAACCTCTAATAATTACTCATGATATTGCTTACACTCAACTACACACACCTGCAGTCAATACTTGATTTTTGCAGATTTTTGGAGATTTGCCTTAGCAAAGGTCTAATATACTGTACCTTATTGCAATGCAATTCAAATAATGAGGTCATGTACCGGTGATCACATCACATTTAAGAAAAAGTGATTGCAAAAGTCATTATTTTGTCATTATAGGGTCATTTAATGCTCATCTTACAACAATGAAAAAAATTATGATACAGCACAAAAGCTGTATACTCAATTTCCTGCTTGTTTCAAACATGTTGTCCTCATGGTCACATTGTGAAAAAGCTAATCAAAATACTACAACAATCTTTTCACATGACTAGCATTAAGTGTTATTTCCTGTAGATCACAGATGATTTCCTACATATCCATGCAGTTACATCAGGCTGCTCTCACCAGCCTTGGTCCCTTCATCATTCAAGACTATTTGCCAAGACATTAAGGGCCAGATTTACTAACAGCTTGTGCCAGCGCAAACCCTCGTTTAGCGTTAAAACACTACTGTCAGGATTTACTAAAGACACACAGTGAAAAATTTTCGCTGAATAGCCGTTGACAGTTATTTTGGGGGCAGACCTTATTCCATATGCATTTGTAGAAGGAGAGTATTTAAATGTATAAGGCAAGGTGATTTACTAAGGTTTACGCTCGTCAATGTACTGGTGTTTGCGCCATTATTTACCGTCCAAAAAAAGCATGTCTTAAACCAGACGCTACCTGGTAGATTGTGTTGAACATTATGGAAATGATCTGACTGCTTCTGTGTTCTTTAATTTGCACATCGTAAGCAAATCACGTGCAGAACTTTCAACCCCTATTGCGCTCTCATGCTAATTTGCCCTGTTTAGTAAATCTGCCCCTAATGGTACTTTTACATGCATTTTTTTGGGTACAGACGACAAACTTTGTCAAAACGATCCCCTTTTACACGGATTCGCGAAAACAACAACAAATGCTTTATTATGCATGTCAGGCCAGTAGTTGGCGATAAAGAAAAGCTACACGCGAATAGACTACACACATGCGCATGACGTCACCAATAACACACATTCACGTTTTTGAAATTTACAATGAGATATTCTTGCACTTTGAATCCCGTTTTCAAAAGTTTATGTTTCCGGGCCCCCTATTATCATGTAAATGAACACCCAAAACGCATAAAAAGTTGCATTTTTAGTTGAAAATGTGTTATGTAAATGGCCTCTAACTTCATTTGCTTCAAGAGCGCATGTTACCAAGGTAAATTTTTAAAGGATAATTCCAGTATTTAACACTTTGAGTCTTTTTTCTAACTCGTGCAATAAGTCGTGCAATAAAACACAACAGAAACTGTATTTCGCTACGCTACTTGTTTTGGGACATCAACGAACACCACTAACACCACTAACCACAGTTTTGAAAACTAACGTTAAGGGTCGTTTTAAGGATTTGTTTGTGTATGCTCGTAGACAGCCACTCTGAAGCGGTCAGAGTTGATTCTAAAAGAGTCAAAAAGACGAGACAGGACCCATTGTCAAAATTTCTGTGTCCACCACTCTAGTTCATCCAAAAAAACTAGAAAATAGACTCAAAGTGCTAAATACCGGAATTATCCTTTAATGTAATCATAGTTTTTTTAAGTTTAAGTTTTTTTTTTATCATAGAAATTAAGTTGACAGAACATTCAAGACTTCTCCTGCATTTTCTCATGTTAATTAAGGAAATTGTGCAGAATTGTTTTTCGGGAACTATAGCCGCGTTTCCATTTCCCTTCAAATTGCGCAAATTAAGATTGGAATTGAAAATTCGCGCAATGGAAACATGTCAATTTCGCAAAAACTCCCATTTATCGCAAAAAAAAGTTTTTTAAGCTCGCATGAGGTGGTTTTTCAGGCAATTCTAAAAAGAAATATTTCGCAAAACTGCAATGGAAACAGTTTTTGCGCATTTACAGGTCACCTGACGTAGATGACGCGGTATATGTTTGAACAGAATACGAGACAGTTCTTTATTAAATTCATAAACAACAAAAGAATTAAAGGATTACTGGATTCTAAACCTCAAAGAAATGCCACAATCAAGACCTCGAAGCAGATATCAGGGAGAAACACCCAGAAACACCAGCCGCTCCAAGTATAAGGGTCTTTCCTTACCATTAATGCTTGGATAACACACATCGAAGTCTCCTTCGATTACTTATAATGGCCAGTGCAGTGGCTGGGATACGTAAACCTACCAACAACCATCGCCATGATTTTTGGAATGACTTATCGCGAGAGGAAAAAAAAATCACAAAAGTTTTACGCAAATCTGTAATGGAAATGCGCCTCACAGGATTTTTGTCTTTTAAAAATGATTTCTGATGTACAACCAGGCCTGAATTCTAAATTAATTATATCTAAGTCAAGCATGTCTAGAGCACATCTGGATAATGTCTTCATAAATTCAGGATATTCCTTGTTGTGTAATGTGTAATAGAATAAATAACTGCATTTGTAAAAAGGAAAAATCAACATTTTAATCCATATTTTGAGTTTTGATTAGGTAATTCTCTACATTTCTCATGTACCATATGTGATTACATTAGGGTGAAGAAAAAGCAGCATCAGGCAAATGATCAAATATGAAAAAATCAATGTGTACAGAGTCAGAAAATTAGCTTGAATCATGCAAGTCCTATAGAGGTTGTTTAACAAGCCCGCTGTGAATAGTCTGAGGAAAATTATCCATAAAATTTGAATAGTTCAGAGATCTGAAGGACACAGATTTGTGTACGCTCCGTCGGTCTTTTCGAATGAGCGTTAAAGGCTCTATTTTGAAATGCTGGCATTGATTAACAGATTAGCTTTCTAACTTTGATCTTCTGAGAGGGGGAAATATCACTTAGTAACAAATCAGAACAAGGTTGAAAAATGTGTTTGTTTTATGTGGAACTGCAGCTAAAAACCAGATGCACAAATGTTATTTTGGGGCTGACAACTGACAACAATATTTTACACAGTGTCACATTAAGTATATCTAACAGTGAGTCACAAACTTTTGGAAAGTATTTGATGAGAGAACACTAGTTTCTATGCTACTCATTACTTGCGATGCTATGCATATTGTTCTGAAAATGAAATAACTTTGCAGCTAACAAACAATTTAAATATGATGACCCTGGAATTGTTCTACTTGAAAGCAGCTGCACTGGTTCAGAAGAGACTACCAGGTGGTAAATGTGTAACAATGTGATAATTAATGTTATGAAATTGCATTGTTATATTGTGTGTTGTGGTGTTATATTTAATTGAAAGTGATTTAGTGTACATTTATAGGTCACTGAGCTTTGTTTTTTTTTAAATAATCCAATCGATTTGGAGTAATCCAAACCAATTTCACGGCAATTCATACAACTTGTGCAATTTTTGCTAAATCGCACATATTTTACGAGTATTGAATTCGTACGATAACCTACCACTGACCCCGCCCCTAAATCACTGGGGTTAGACAAATTAGCCACCTTGTACGAATTGGTGATGAGATAGCGTTGAATAATCCATTTTACTTCCTGCTGTCAAGACCATAATTGTGGGTATTGGGACAGGCACAGTCTTTATTAATGAGTCACTGAATAATTATTTTAAGTGTTTAAGTCAAATACGCTAGTTCATTAAGGAATTAAACTCGACTGTCTGCATGAGTCACTGAATCAGTCATGCAAACATTTTTTTGAAAATGCAGATTAATTCAGTAATAAAATTGGTTAAATTTGGAATACATATATCAAAAAATTGCACTAATTGACCCTTCGCGTGGAGCTTGATTGACAGGTGTTCTAACCAATCATACTTCGCCATCCGCCATTTTGTCCGAAAAAGCAGCCAGTAGAGTTAAGAGGATTTGAACTTGGTAAAATGAATATACTGACGCCTTTCCGCGGTTAAAACAACATTACTTCTTATGTTCGTTCATGTTTATTTGATGCTATAAATGAACTAGAAGGAAGAGATGATCGGATCACGAGCAGCTTTGACGGATGCTCTACAGCGATCTGTCACGGCACATTAAAGAGCCCCAAAACGGTATTTATTGTTTAAATTTCTTTCAAAAAATGACCACATTTGAAAGTTGAGACTTTGTTTAATATGTTTAATATCAAAAGTAACCGAAAAGTAACCTGGTCTGTCCTGTCTGTCCACGTGTTGTCAGTCTCCTCTCTGGTCCGCGATGTATTTTTCACTGTGTGAGAGCATGAGAGCGGCGTAGCTTGTCAGGCATAGCGACAGTAACTAAGGAGGGCAGGTCTTTGCGAAGGGTCAATTGTATTATAAAACAGGGCTTAAAAACCAAAAAAAAGAAAAGAATCTATCAGTTCACTCCGAGCAGAATATGTATTGTCTATGTTCTACTTCCTTTCTGTAACATTACAGTTTTGAAAATAGTTTGATTGGAAAAAATATAATAGTGTTATTTTTTTACTTTTTTGTTTTTGCTTATACTTTATACCAGAACTTGAATATAACTTTATCCTCTTAACCTTCGCCAGAGCGAGGGCGCTCTGAGCGTTTTTTTTTTAAATCGTTCAAAGTTACTATCAGATTCAATGTTAATACCTTGACAAACTATACATCATTAAAAAGATATAAGACTGAAGGTTTAGTATTTGACCACTATTGTATTCTGAGAATCTTATAGTGACAGTTATGTCTTAATTTGTGTCTGGAGTTATGTAATCAAAAAATGAGTCGATACCTTTGATATGAATTATGAGCGTCAGCCGCTTCCATTCAGAAAAAAACTCCAGTGAGATCGTCACGATAGAGCTTGACAAAACAACGTCCATCAGGGCTTTTAGCTCAAAAGTGTACAGATTTGGAGAAATATTGATAGATTCTCATAGGTTTACATCAGATTTATATAGACAGGAATCATATTTATTGAATATCTACCCAAATGCGTCGATTTAATCATTATGAGCGCTGGAGACTCTGATGTACTGTGTTTTCAATACATACTGGCAGCCTGAGGGCGCCCTGTACACTTATGGACTCCAAATTTGGAACACGAAGAAGAATCATATCATGTGACATTTCAGGAAGTCCATCACGACGTAAACACTAACAGAGATCGCTGTAACATGCAGATAAAGATGTTTTGAAGACAATAAACATGATTGCAATGATATTTGGTTTACCTGTGTTCTTCGAGCCATGTCAGGTATTTTCATAATAATAGATTATATTTATAATGTAATGCTAATCGATATAGACTTTATCATGGTGAAGAATACTATAAAATACTATATTTTCTGTCCGATTTTTTTATCTGAAGCCAAATCAGAGCACAGAAGGTTATTTAAAACACTCGACTTGTGCTATAAAGTAAGTTTTAGAGCACAAACATGGTTTTAATCTCATAAATTGTCGTGTATTGATGGTGTGCTAAGCTAACATGCTAGCTAGCCCTTGGTGCACCTGCTACCTAGCTGTTATATTTATGAATATTTCTAAATAGGACTGCTTGCTGAAATGTTTCTTTTTTCAAGAAGGTCATTTTATATAGTTTCAAATGTAAGGTGAGAACTTTGAGAACTTTCCCTAAAAGAGATTAGGGGTTGAAACAGTGTGAATAGCCAGTCGTTAGTAATTATAATGCAGACAAAAGAAAGCATATTTAGAGCAATAACCAGAGGCTGGAGAGGTGTGAATGTGTGCAGGGTAGACTGACACTGAATGGAGATCGTTTAGACCACAACACAATAGAGAAAATAGACTGAATAGATGCTTAGAAAATGACAATAAACATCAGTTTGCATTTTAGAGTCTAATCAAAATAAAATCGTTTGACATGATCTTGAAAAACATTTAACTAAATAAAGAGTTTTAGACATATCATCTTCATATTTTAAATATAACATGGTCAGACATGTGGCTTTGGCTGCAGTGCATTTCTAGATTGCTACAGGGCCAACATCAAATTTTATTTTCATGAAAATATTTCATAAAAATAAATTTCTAATAACTTGACAAAACTTTGAAGCTATTTATAACATTTATTTTTCATTATGACAATAATTAATTCTACATTTGCAATAAACTGCCAGGTGTCAGCTTTCAAATGAGATCATACTTGTGCTTTTAGAACAAATGGTTCATGAACTGTATCTGTTTCAGTTTGGGTATGCCATTTCTGGGGATTTTTCAGAATTGGGGGTGAAGCTTAACAGGTTATACTAGAACTTGAAAAATAGCAACTAAATACATACTAAATAGCTTTATACTAGAGCTTGCGACTAAACCTCATAACTCCAGCAGATCCTCAAAACTGTCGGCAAAACCTAATACAGCCAATAGCTCAACCCGCCTTAATCGTGAATGATTTTTGGCAAATGCATTAAGCGATTAGAAAAACGTATACCCCACATAGCTACAATAAACTTTGTAACCTGTAAATCGTTAAAAACATGAACTGCCTGAAATTCCCCCTTGATTTTGGGAAAACGTTAATAATATAAGGACACAGGCAAGTGTCACAATTCTTACTTTGACAACATGGTGTTTAATTATTCAAAAATAAAATCCTGAATAGTAGCAGTTCTACACTAACCTGCAATTTTAGCTGGTTTCAAAACACACTCCACGCTGGATATTACCTGCCATTCATTTTCATATCTCTGGTTAGTGTTATATCCTTGGAAAAAAACTACTGAGATCCAAATGATGCCAGTGAATTACATTTGATGACTTTACAACTGAGCGCAGACATTTCAGTCACATTGGATGCGTCAAAGTCACATTTGCATAGGCGATTGCATTTAACCACTTATAATGACCCTTCCGCTGTTTTCTATTCATCAGCCTCTTGGGAGGCATTCAATCCTATTTCTGTATTATCTTTAACTGAAATGATTGTCTCTCAAACATTCTTTATGTTTGTATGATGCAATACTATGGAAGCAAATAAGAGACATAACTATTTGAAATTTAACAGCCACTGAATACTTAGTTTTGAAATATTTTATTTTGAAAAACATTTATCTGAACTGATTTGCTCTGAATTCAGCCCTTTGATTTTTTTTTTTTTACTTTGGAAACCATGTATCTGAATTTATTTGTTTCGAATTTACCTCTGAAATTTAAATAGGCCTATGAAAATTCTTGATTTCCATTTTAAAAACCTGAATTTTGATTAATATTTTTCAATGCTCACAAATTCAGATACAAAAAAAAAAAATCAACTTACACAATTTCAGATAAAATAGATTCAGGTTGATCAAATTCGACTGCTCAAATTCAGATCGAAAAATTCAACTTAAATATTTACATGGTAACATCCGGGCTACGCAGGATAGGCCTGCCCACACCGGGGGGAAAACAATCCAATCCATGTCTCCATTGATTTGCCTTGCGAGAGGCTGCCTCCTTGTCATTTATGACTTATAACAAAAAACAAAACAATGTCTAAAAGCTGTTGTGAGACAAGGTGTACAGCAATCAAGCTAAATAACCTATAAGCGGTCGACCCCAAAAACGGTTTGTTTCAGGACATAAAAGTGGATCAATGGAGAAAGAGTGCAACTATTTCTCGAACTACTCTGAGAACTACGTCCACTGGAACGCGACATGATATTGTAAAAAAAAAAAAAAAAAAAAAACCTTCATAATTTTAACCATGTCGATTGCTTATTTCACCACCCTATGTGAACCTGAGAAGAGGAGATATATTCAATTTACCCATTCTTCCTGCTGATGCTTCACGTCTTATTGCCTGTAGCCTATCTACTTTTGTCTCCTTAAATGCTGGATTTTACGTTTCGGAAGCTTATAAAAATGTTTTTCTGTTTTTTGTTTTTAGCTTGTTTGCTGTACACCTTGTCACACAGCAACTTTTAGCTATTTTTCTGTCTTTTGTTATATGATATAAGGAGGCAGCTTCTCACAATGCAAAGTCAATGGAGACGGTTGGATTTCCCCCAGTGTGGGCGTGGCCTAAATATGCTCTGTCTCTACACAGGCTCAGCTGTTTTTCCTATCCAGGGGTACGTTTCCCGAAAGCATCATTAGCCAACTATGGTCGCAAGTTCCGTCGTTACCAATAGAGTTCAATGGAAATTGCAACCAACTTGCGACCATAGTTGGCTAACGATGCTTTTCACATGTTACCATGAGAATATTTAACTTGAATTTTTCGATCTGAATTTGAGCATTCGAATTTGATCAACCTGAATCTATTTTATCTGAAATTCTTTTTTTTTTTTTTTTTTTTTGTATCTGAATTTGTGAGCATTGAAAAATATTAATCGAAATTCAGATTTTTTAAAATGGAAATCAAGAATTGTCATAGGCCTATTTAAATTTCAGAGGTAAATTCAAAACAAATAAATTCAGATACATGGTTTCCAAAGTAAAATAATTTCAAAGGGGTGAATTCAGAGCAAATAAATTCAGATAAATGTTTTTCAAAATAAAATATTTCAAAACTAAGTATTCAGTGGCTGTTAAATTTCCAATAGTTATGTCTCTTATTTGCTTCCATACAATACATCATCGGCATTTCAAACTGGTAGTTGAGTCTGTAGGCCCTGTTTTTTTATATATATATATATATATATATATATATTATATAGAAAGGAAGAGAAAGTGTTAGTATTACTGGAACAAGTGCTGCCGAAAGAGATGCGCCTTCAACCGTTTCTTGAAAATGGCTATGGACTCAGCAGCTCTGGTTGAGTTGGTTAGGTCATTCCACCAGGAGGGAACAGTCATGGTAAAGGTCCGAGAAAGAGATCTTGTGCCTCTTTGACGTGGCACCACAAGACGACGTTCACTTGCAGAGCACAAATTTCTGGATGGGACATAAGTCTTAAGTAATGAGTTTAGGTATACAGGTTTTATCGTAGTTTTTGTCCGACTCCATTTGACTTGACTTGGACAAAAACTACGATAAAACCTGTTGGAAAGCATCTTTTGCAGCGATTTTTGTGTGAGCATATCAGTGAACACCCCTGACCACTCTGTGAGTTTCACGTCACTCCTATTTTACAAACTCTTCATAGCTAAAGGTGGAAACTAGGAGATAGAGCCAGCACAACTTAGGGCTGCTCCCTCCCAATCACTTTTTAAATATCTTTTGAAAACCTATTTGTTTTGAAGGTTTATTTTTGTCATTTTTTACCTTTATTATGACAGGACAGGACAGGACAGTTAGTTGACAGGAAGCAAAGTGAGAGAGAGAGAGAGAGAGAGAGAGAGAGAGAGAGAGAGAGAGAGAGAGAGAGAGAGAGAGAGGAGAGAGAGAGAGAGAGAGAGAGAGAGAGAGAGAGAGAGAGAGAGATACCTCTTCATTCACTAAGGTTAGTAAAAACGTCTCGGGTTATGACTATAACCCTTGTTCCCTGAGAAGGGAACGAGACAATGCATCGAGGTCGATACTTTGGGGACGCTCCCTTAGCGTGCGCCTCTGAAGTAACAATGAAACTAGTCCAATCCTGATTGGCGTTGCGTCATGACGCAACATGTGACGGCATACCCGGAAGTATAAAAGTAGCGCCGACGCATACACATACCAGCCTCGCGATGAAGCAAGATGCTCTAAGGCCTCGAGGGGCATGGCAGAACGATGCATTGTCTCGTTCCCTTCTCAGGGAACAAGGGTTATAGTCATAACCCGAGACGTTCCCTTATCGAGGGAACTCGACAATGCATCGAGGTCGATACTTTGGGGAACGAATACCCACTAGGCCACGCACCGAAAAACAGGCCTGTCCCGGAGTGAAACTGACTTAGGCACTCAACTGGGACGAAAGCACGTGTGCGCCAGGTGTACTAGGGAGGTGTAAACTGTAGAACCTAATAAAAGTTTGTGGGGTAGCCCATCCGGCTGCCTCACAGATCTCCTGGAGGGGCACTCCCGAAAGGAGGGCCCTAGAGGAAGCCATGCCTCTAGTCGAATGAGCCCTAACAGCTAAAGGTGAAGGCAAGTCGCGCACCTTGTAGGCTGAGGTAATAGCTTGAACAATCCAATTACTAATAGTTTGCTTGGATGCAGGGAGCCCCTTCTTAGGTGACCCAAAACACACTAATAATTGGTCCGACCTCCTCCAAGAAGAGGACCTCTCGAGGTACATGCTCAAAGCTCTGACGGGGCAGAGCAAATTAAGCTTCTCTTCTTCTGCCGACACATGAGGTGGAGGATGGAATGCCTGAAGGACCGTGGACCGAGCCGTATTCGTAGGAACCTTAGGCACGTAGCCCGGACTCGGGTGCAAAAAGGCTTTAACTCTGCCAGGGGCAAACTCCAAGCAAGCTGGTGTCACTGCCAGGGCTTGGAGATCTCCCACCCTCTTAAGAGAGGTAATAGCTAAGAGAAATACCATTTTTAGCGTAAGATCCTTAGGCGAAGCCGACTGCAGAGGTTCGAAGGGGGCCAGGGATAACCCTTCGAGAACCACCGCCAGGTCCCAGGCCGGAACCCTGGACCTGATTGTCGGTCTCATCCTCCAAGTACCACGGAGAAAACGTATGACCAACTGGTGCCTCCCCAGAGGCCCATCACTGAAAGGTGCGTGGAAAACAGCAATAGCGGCCACATACACCTTAAGCGTGGAAGGGGAGAGACCCGCAGAGAAACGGTCTTGTAAAAAATCCAGAACTGAAGCCACCGGGCAGTTTACTGGATCTAACTCCTGTTCTCTACACTAAGTGACAAATACATTCCACTTGAGGCCATATAATCTCCTGGTGGACGGAGCCCTAGAGCTAAGTATGGTTTCGATCACCCCAGCTGATAAGCCAGCATTTAGGTACTGAGCCCCCTCAGAGGCCAGACCCACAGATTCCACAACTCTGGGTGAGGGTGGAAAATTGTGCCCTCCGCCTGAGACAACAGATCCCTCCTCAGAGGAATCTGCCATGGCGGAGCTATCAGGAGTGATATCACGTCTGAAAACCACACTCGGGTCGGCCACATTGGGGCAACCAGAAGTAGACTGATGCCCTCTTGACTAGGCTTGGGAATCGGTTCCAGGTTCCGGTTTGGAACCCGTTCCGAACGTTCCGATCCATCGGAATCGTACACGTCCACACGTTAACGATTCCACTAACGATTCCGAATGTTCCGTTCCGTTCCATCCATTCCCGCGTCGCGGCATGACGTTACAGTATGCGAGTGGATTTTTAAATCCCCCAAGACGTAAACAATCGAGAGTGTGGCTTAATTTTAAATGCATACCGGGGGAAGCAAATCTGGGCAACATCTACAGCTCCAATGACGCCATCAAAACAATGAAAGCATGGCCAAGCGGCTCTCCACGGCTCTGCTTTCGTCGGCGAAAAAGTTAAGAAACTCGACTCTATAAGCCCTCAATACCGAGCAGAGCAGTTCGCACGTGACGTTTATGCAGTGTTTCCCACACATAGACTAATTCGCGGCCACAAAATCAACTCCGGCCGCCACATATTGCGTTTCGTTCATTTTTTTTAATGCTATTTAAAACACGCAGCGTATTCTTTCCGTTATATTTCCTTTCCCCGCTCTCCCTCCGTCTCTCTATCACTCACGCGTCTCTCTCACATACACGCATACACACACACACACACACACACACACACACACACACACACACACACACACACACACACACACCGCGTCTGTCTGTATGAGGCGCCAGACTGGACAAAAGCGAAGCGAACTCCGCGAGTGACACTGGGGAGAGAGAGACAGAGTGTGACTTTTATTTAAACTTATATAAACTAATATAATTTATTTTACTGGACAGTTTAAAGCCCATAAACATATTTTGTTGTTACTTGAAGAGTGCAGTGTCAAGTGGCATCATTTGTCCTGAAAAGGCTAAATGTCTGTAATTTAAGGTCATTCCTATTTGATTTGCATACATTTTAATCATTAACTTTAAAAGCACACTCTTTTTATTACTAAAATAACAGTAAAGGGTAAAAAAAAAAATGAATTCCCAAAAAATAAAAAAGGAAAAAACTGAATTTGGGAAAAAATAAAACGGAATTTGGGAAAAAATAAAACTGATTTCATAGGGCCCTAAATATTGCACACTTGTTTTTCATTCTCTAAAACAACTTTAAATTAGACATTCAAAGCCAACAACTCTCAAAGCCACACTGTAAGTGTTCAGCAAATGGTACAGGAATCGATATTGGAATCGATAAGGAATCGCATCGATAAGCAGACTCGACAATGGCATCGATATCAATAATTTCTTAACGATGCCCATCCCTACTCTTGACGTACCCTCTCCAGGACCCCAGGAAGCAGAGTGATCGGGGGAAAAGCGTACAGGCGAAGCCTCGGCCAGGCCTGTACCATAGCATCCACTCCCAGTGGGGCTGGATGTGAGAGGGAGAACCAAAGTGGACAGTGGGACGCCTCTCGAGACGCAAACAGATCCACTTCCATTGGTCCAAATTCCTCCCATATTAACTTCACCACATCCGGGTGAAGTCTCCATTCCCCGGGCCTCAGCCCCTGCCTCGACAGGATGTCTGCTCCCTGATTCTGAACCCCCGGAATATATATTGCTCTGATAGACAGTATTTTCCCCTGGGACCAAAGAATAATCTGATGCGCCAATCTGCACAGAGGGCGCGATCTGAGTCCCCCTTGTCGGTTCAGATATGCTACCACTGATGTATTGTCCGAACGTATCAAGACATGGTAACCCTTGATGTCTGGGAGGAAGCTCCTCAGAGCCCTGAAAACAGCCAACATCTCTAGGCAATTTATGTGCCAAGACAGATGATGGTCCTGCCACAGACCCCTGGCAAAGCGGCCGTCCATGACCGCGCCCCAACCAGTGAGGGAGGCGTCTGTCGAAACGGTTTTCCGGCGACATGATGCTCCTAATACTGGTCCTTGAGACAGGAACCAAGGTTTCTTCCATATTACTAGAGCACGAAGGCATCTGCGCGTTACTCTGATCATACGAAATGGATTTCCCTTGGGGAAAACCCCTTGGTTTTCAACCACCACTGAAGGGGCCTCATGTGGAGAAGGCCCAAAGGTATTACGTTTGATGCCGCTGCCATGAGGCCCAGCAATCTTTGAAATCGCCTTACAGTGATAGCCTGGCCTAGCCTTATTCCAGAGACCATGGTTAGGATAGACTCGATGCGTGCGGGAGACATTTGTGCCCGCATCGTAACTGAGTCCCACACCACCCCCAGAAAAACTATTTTCTGAACTGGTTCTAGTACACTCTTTTTCATGTTGAGTCTCAATCCTAAATTCTGAATATGAGCAAGGACGACATCTGAGCCAGTCGTCGATGTAATTTAGTATACGAATGCTCTGAAGTCTCAATGGAGCCAGAGCTGCATCCATACACTTTGTGAATGTTCGGGGAGAGAGTGCTAGGCCGAACGGAAGAACCCGATATTGGTATGCTTCGCCCCCGAAAGCAAACCTTGGGAACCTCCTGTGACATGGAAGGATGGAGATGTGAAAATAGGCGTCTTTTAGGTCTATTGTGACAAACCAGTCCTCGGACCTGATCTGATTCACTATAATAGGAATGGTGAGCATCTTGAATCTGAACCTCCTCAGAGCCAGATTCAGATACCTTAAATCTAAAATCGGCCTCAGACCTCCATCCTTCTTTGGAACTATAAAGTAACGGCTGTAAAACCCTGACTCTCTGTCTGGTAGGGGAACGATTTCTATGGCCCCTTTGGCCAGAAGAGTCTGTACTTCTTGTTCCATAACCCGAGCCTGTTCTGGAACCACTATAGTCGGCACCACCCCAGCAAACTTGGGGGGTCTGTGACCGAACTGCAGTCTGTTACCATGTTCTATTATATTCAGGACCCATATAGATATATTTGGAAGATTTTGCCAATTTCCCAGAAATTCTACTAAGGGAACCAGCCTCTCGAGGCTGGTCTCGGGTATTTTTTGAGCACTGTTCTCGACTTCCTGAAGCGATAGAACGGCAGGAACTAGATGAGAAATTTTTTGTGACCATAGTGGTCGCTCTTTTTTTTAAAAATATTTTGTCGGACACCCCGCAGGGTGGACGCTGAAAATTGATGTCTCCCGAAGCATCAGAGATGGCGGGATAACAACTTTTTCTTGAGGGCTCCGCTGTGAGAACAACCTCGGTTGGTTAGGACCTCTTCCCCGCTCTCTTGGCCTGGATGACGGCCCTCAGGTCGCCTTTCTGGCCAGCGGGTTTCGGCTGAGCACGTTTCCTCTGTTGCCAAGCTCCAGAAGGAGGGGCTCTAGAGGCAACACTATCTTTCTGCTCTTGCCGATATGAGGAGCTGGTTGACGGCTGTGGCTGGCCACTTGGACCAGCCCTCCTAACAGATCTAGATCGGCGAGGAAGGAACTGCTGGAACGCCGCAGATTGTTTCTTCGCCTCCTGAAACCTGTCGACGACAGTGGAAACTGCGTCACCGAACAGGCCAGAAGGCGAAAGCGGTGCGTCCAACAGAAAAGATCTGTCCCTATCCTTAATTCCAGATAAATTAAGCCATAAGTGCCTCTCAGTAGCCACTAAAGCTGCCATGGAACGGCCGATAGAGCGTGCTGTTTCACGAGTCGCTCTGAGCGATAAATCAGTAGCCCTTCTCAATTCCGCAATATCAGATGGGGTGGGACCCTCGCCTTCATCTAGATCTTTAAGGAGATCGGCCTGGTACGCCTGTAGAATAGCCATGGAATGTAAAGACGCACCAGCCCGACCAGCCGCCATATATGCCCTACCGACCAATGCTGATGTTTCCCTGCATGGTCTACTGGGCAGTGCCGGGGTTTTAAGCGAAGATGCCGCTTCAGGAGAAAGATAACTCGCTACGGCTTCCTCCATCTGCGGCATCTTGCCATAACCCGCCTCCCTCGCACCCACTACATTACTATAGTCACATGCAGTGTGTGTAGAGATGCGAGAGGAGTGCGGTTTTTCCCAGAATCTTGAGATCTCTTTATGGAGATCTGGGAAAAAAGGCAAACCCCGGCGTTGAGGTTGTGATCTGTGCTGCAGGAATCTCTCGTCTAATTTGCTTCCACGAGATTCTTCCTGCTTATCTTGTGGCCAGCTGATGTTGAGTCTGGCCACAGCACGCGTCACAACCTCTACCATCTCCTCATAAGCGGGAACACGAGCTGGCGAGTCATGCTCATGTTCCTCGCTCCCGATGCTGAGAACATCCACTTCCTCAGAAGCAGATAGTTCCAACATCGGGCACTCGTCGCGGGCAGAAGAAGCCGCAGGGCGGGCTTCTGCACCGCGAACGGGCGTTATAGAATCTGCAGATGATGAACGAGAAAGTGCCTCAGCAGTCTCGTTCTCGTCTGCCAGATCCATTTGCGATCCCCATGATTTCATTCTCCACGCCGCCTCAACAGACGCGGGTCCTGAACCACAGGGATCGCGAGCTTGGCCATCCTTACTAAAAATAGCCAAGCGGGAACGCAGCACTCTCATTGATAGTGCTTCACAGTGTACACAATCAGATCCCTCAAGAGCTGCTTGTGCATGCTGCGCTCCCAAACAGTTTACACAAAGCTGATGTGTGTCCCCACCCGTGATGAATCTTGGGAAGGGGATGCACACATCTAACAAACTGTTCACATCGCCATAATATATATCTAAATCAGACAATACAACACCAAATAAGACAGACAGTTTCAACACAGAGCGCTTGCTGAAGAGCGATAGCTGGTATGTGTATGCGTCGGCACTACTTTTATACTTCCGGGTATGCCGTCACATGTTGCGTCATGACGCAACGCCAATCAGGATTGGACTAGTTTCATTGTTACTTCAGAGGCGCACGCTAAGGGAGCGTCCCCAAAGTATCGACCTCGATGCATTGTCGAGTTCCCTCGATAAGGGAACCTTTTTTTTCTAAAAGAATATTACCAAACAGTAACCCTCATCACATATCACCTCAACTCATCACATAAAAACATATGTACATTTCCACAACAAAAAATAAATAAATAAATAAAAAATTACAAATTTAGGAATTCCCTCTTGGTCAATCACACACAACGCTTCTGTCTGTCCCCAAAACTCATTGAATGCAACCACATTTTTTGTTAATTTAAAAAAAGCGAATTCCCCTTTAATCCTTGCAGTTACGAAAGCTTTTAAAATAAGTTCAGGTTCAGTCGTTCCACTATCTTTCCGCTTATTTTTCCTTGTAATCAATATTGCCAGCTTTGCTTCACCAATTAAAAAAATTGATTAAAGAAATTCTTTTTTTATCTGTTGCAACATATTTTGGGCCAAAGATAAATATATTTTCATCCATATCTTCTCCAAGTGTTCTAAGCCAACTCTTTAAAATCTGAAACAAACTATTTAGCATAGAACAATCTAAAAAAAGATGCTTCAAGGTTTCTTCATTAGCACAAAAGATACATTCTTTCCCCACAGTGGGGTCAACACGTGTCAAGTATCTATTAGTCGCAATTGCCGAATGTACAATCCTCCACTGAAGATCTGCAGTGTGTTTTTCTATAGGTGATTTATATAAGGACCTCCAACATCTCCTAGGAGAAGAGCCCTGGTCAAACACATCCAAACCATTTTAATTCTTTACAGTTCTTCAGTTCAGATTGATGGGAGACTTTCACACATGATAAATACAAGGCTTTCTTTGAAATTTCTTTAAACAAATTCAGTTCAGGTATACAGAAAACAAGAAGTGATTATTTCTCGTAACATGTGATGGCATACCCGGAAGTATAAAAGTGACGCTGAAACACACACATACCAGCTATCGCTCTTCAGCAAGCGCTCTGTGTTGAAACTGTCTGTCTTATTTGGTGTTGTTTGTCTGATCTATATATATATATATATATATATATATATAATATATATATATAAAATATATATATAGATATATATAATAATATATATATATTATGGCGAGTGAACAGTTTGTTAGATGTGTGCACCCCTGCCCAAGATTCATTCATTCACACACATCAGCTTTGTGTAAACTGTTTGGGAGCGCAGCATGCACAAGCAGCTCTTGAGGATCTGCTTGTGTTCACTGTGAGGCACTATCTATGAGAGTCTGCGCTCCCGCTTGGCCATTTTTAGTAAAGATGGCCAAGCTCCCGATCCCTGTGGTTCAGGACCCGCGTCCGTTGAAGCGGCACAGAGAATAAGATCATGGGATCGCAAAATGATCATGGCAGATGAAACGAGACTGCTGAGGCACTTTCTCGTTCATCATCTGCAGATTCAATAACGCCCGTTCACGGTGCAGAAGCCCGCCCTGCGGCTTCTTCTGCCCGCGACGAGTGCCCGATGTTGGAACTATCTGCTTCTGAGGAAATGGATGTTCTCAGCATCGGGAGCGAGGAACATGAGCGTGACTCGCCAGCTCATGTTCCCGCATATGAGGAGTTGGTAGAGGTTGTGACGCGTGCTGTGGCCAGACTCAACATTAGCTGGCCACAAGATAAGCAGGAAGAATCTCGTGGAAGTAAATTAGATGAGAGATTCCTGCAGCACAGGTCACAACCTCAACGCCGGGGTTTGCCATTTTTCCCAGATCTCCATAAAGAGATCTCGAGATCCTGGGAAAAACCGCACTCCTCTCGCATCTCTACACACACTGCATGTGATTATAGTAATGTGGTGGGTGCAAGGGAGGCGGGTTATGGCAAGATGCCACAGATGGAGGAAGCCTTAGCGAGTTATCTTTCTCCTGAAGCGGCATCTTCGCTTAAAACCCCGGCACTGCCCAGTAGACCTTGCAGAGAAACATCAGCATTGGTCGGTAGGGCATATATGGCGGCTGGTCGGGCTGGTGCGTCCTTACATTCGATGGCAATTTTAACAGGCGTACCAGGGTCCCACCCCATCTGATATTGCGGAATTGAGAAGGGCCACTGATTTATCTCTCAGAGCGACTCGTGAAACAGCACGTTCTATCGGCCGTTCCATGGCAGCTTTAGTGGCTACAGAGAGGCACCTATGGCTTAATTTATCAGGCATTAAGGATAGGGATAGATCTTTTCTGTTGGAGGCACCGCTTTCGCCTTCTGGCCTGTACGGTGACGCAGTTTCCACTGTCGTCGAAAGGTTTCAGGAGGCGAAGAAACAATCTGCGGCGTTCCAGCAGTTCCTACCTCCCCGATCTAGATCTGTTAGGAGGGCTGGTCTAAGTGGCCAGCCACAGCCGTCAACCAGCTCCTCTTACCGGCAAGAGCAGAAAGAAAGTGTTGCCTCTAGAGCCCCTCCTTCTGGAGCTTGGCAACAGAGGAAACGTGCTCAGCCGAATCCCGCAGGCCAGAAAGGCAACCTGAGGGCCGTCATTCAGGCCAAGAGAGCGGGGAAGAGGTCCTAACCGAAGTAGTAGGATCTCAGAGGGCTGTCGGAAAATGGGTAGGCCTATTAACGCTAGTATATGCCTAGATTTTGACTTTACGCCTGCTACTGACTAGGCGTAAGATTTACGCCCGGTCTTAGCGAGAAGAGGACTTAAGCCTGGATGGTGCAACAGTCGTAACTATTAGGTCGGACTTAGAATGCTGAGTTAAGACCTACTTACCTTAAGACCAGGCGTAAGCCCTGTTGGTGCAACCGGCCCCTGGAGAGGGTACGTCAAGAGGGCATCAGTCTACTTCTGGTTGCTCACTCGACCCGAGTGTGGTTTTCAGATGTGATATCACTCCTGATAGCTCCGCCATGGCAGATTCCTCTGAGGAGGGATCTGTTGTCTCAGGCGGAGGGCACAATTTTCCACCAGAATCTGTGGGTCTGGCCTCTGAGAATCTGTGGGTCTGGCCTCTTAGGGGGCTCAGTACCTAAATGCTGGTTTATCAGCTGGGGTGGTTAAAACCATACTTAACTCTAGGGCTCCGTCCACTAGGAGATTATATGGCCTCAAGTGGAATGTTTTTGTCACTTGGTGTAGAGAACAGGAGTTAGATCCAATAAACTGCCCGGTGGCTTCAGTTCTGGATTTTTTACAAGACCGTTTCTCTGCGGGTCTCTCCCCTTCCACGCTTAAAGTGTATGTGGCCGCTATTGCTGCTTTCCACGCACCATTAAGTGATGGGCCTCTGGGTAGGCACCAGTTGGTCATACGTTTTCTCCGTGGTACTTGGAGGATGAGACCGACAATCAGGTCCAGGGTTCCGGCCTGGGACCTGGCGGTGGTTCTCGAAGCGTTATCCCTGGCCCCCTTCGAACCTCTGCAGTCGGCTTCGCCTAGGGATCTTACGCTAAAAATGGTATTTCTCTTAGCTATTACCTCTCTTAAGAGGGTGGGAGATCTCCAAGCCCTGGCAGTGACACCAGCTTGCTTGGAGTTTGCCCCTGGCAGAGTTAAAGCCTTTTTGCACCCGAGTCCGGGCTACGTGCCTAAGGTTCCTACGAATACGGCTCGGTCCACGGTCCTTCAGGCATTCCATCCTCCACCACATGTGTCGGCAGAAGAAGAGAAGCTTCATTTGCTCTGCCCCGTCAGAGCTTTGAGCGTGTACCTCGAGAGGTCCTCTTCTTGGAGGAGGTCGGACCAATTATTAGTGTGTTTTGGGTCACCTAAGAAGGGGGTCCTGGCATCCAAGCAAACTATTAGTAATTGGATTGTTCAAGCTATTACTTCAGCCTACAAGGTGCGCGACTTGCCTTCACCTTTAGCTGTTAGGGCTCATTCCACTAGAGGCATGGCTCCCCCTAGGGCCCTCCTTTCGGGAGTGCCCCTCCAGGAGATCTGTGAGGCAGCCGGATGGGCTACCACCACACACTAGGCCACACACCTCCCTAGTACACCTGGCGCACACGTGCTTTCGTCTTAGTTGAGTGCCTGAGTCAGTTTCACTCCGGGACAGGCCTGTTTTCGGTGCGTGGCCTAGTGGGTATTCGTTCCCCAAAGAGTCGATTCTCGACACGGTGTGGAGTTACCTCGATAGGGAACGTCTCGGGTTATGACTACGTCTCGGGTTCCCTCCGCTCTGCCACGCCCCTCAAGGCCTTAGAGCGTCTTGCTTCATCGTGAGGCTGGTATGTGTGTGTTTCAGCGTCACTTTTATACTTCCGGGTATGCCGTCACATGTTACGTCATGACGCAACGCCAATCAGGATTGGATTAGTTTCATTCTTACTTCAGAGGCGCACGCTAAGGGAGTGTCCCCAAAGAGTCGATTCTCGACACGGTGTCTCGTTCCCTTCTCAGGGAACAAGGGTTATAGTCATAACCCGAGACGTTTTCCTGTATACTATCTCTGTAGATAGAAGGAAGAACAAAAAAAATGTCCATTATTTTATCCATAAATCTCAAAAATCTTTGGGACTTTTCCACTTGTTTCCATTCTTCAGGTTAGACAAACATGTGCATTTTGCTCTCACCATTGATGCTTGCACACTATTTTCAAAACATTATTAGTGGGATGTTAAAGAGTGGTTCATTTTTTATCCAACCCTCAAGGTTTGAATCTCTCCTTACTTGAAAGACAGAATTCCACACTTTCAAAACTGATTTATAAAATGAAGAATCATTCCATTCCATATCTTCTAGACTGATTAAAAACAGATTAAAATCATATTTAAACCTATTCCTACTGCGTAATAAGGAACAAGCTGTATCAGCCCAACAGATTTTTCCAGAATACAGCAACTTCTGTGGAGCCTGCAGCCTAAAAGTCGTGATTCTGCTTCTTATATCTATTAAGCCTTGTCCACCTTCACTGACTGGTAAGTATAAGATAGCAGATTTTACCCAATGTTGACCAGAATAAATCATTTATTTTCCTTTGTAGTAGATGAACTACTTCCTCAGGTGGATTCAACATGTTTAGTTTATGCCATAGTGCTGAAGCAGCCAGATTGATTGCCACCAAGACTCTCCCCCTGAATGACAACTGAGGCAGGATCCGTGTCCACCGTGACAAACGCTCACACATATTATCATACATTCCTTCCCAGTTCTTCTGTATATAGTTGTCAGTCCCTAAATAAATATCCAATATTTTCAGGCCTTCTTTACCCCATTTCACACCTCCTGGTAAGACTGGTGGCTCTTCTTCAGACCAATTTCCTAAAATAAAACCTTCACTTTTTTCTCAGTTTACCTTTGCTAAAGAGGCATTTTCATATTTCTTTAAAACTTCTTCTAGAACAATCACATCTCTTTTGCTTTTGATAAACACTGTAACGTCATCAGCATAGGCAGAGAACTTAGGTTTAACATTTGTTCTTCAATTAGCAAGCCATTCAAATTTTTCCCCAATTGACAAACCAAGGTTTCGATGGCTAAAGAATATAACATCCCTGACAAAGGACAACCTTGTCTAATACCTCTACGTACTGACACTGGTTGACTTAGCCCTCCTCCAACCTTCAACATTGTAGAAACATCAGAGTATAACAGTTTTATCCATGAAATAAAAAGATCACCAAAACCAAAAGCTTTAAAGGTCCCGTTCTTCATATTTTTTTTAAGCTTTGATTTTGTTTACAGTGTGCAATATAGCATGTGTTCATGTTTCGCGTGTAAAAAAAAACACTGTATTTTTCACACAATTTACTTATCTGTATACTGCTGTTTTCACTGTCCAAAAAATGGCCTGATGACTTCCTTGTTCTATGAAGTCCCTCCTTCAGAAATACGTAACGAGTTCTGATTGTGCCAGCGAACCGCTGTGTTGTGATTCGCCAGCAGCTTATCGCACGTTGCCCAGAAAGGTCACGCCTCTTACCATAAATTGGAGATGCATGCGCAGCTGAAGTGCTTCTTCTCTGTGGGAGCGCAACAAGACCACGCCCCCTATTTTTGTGTATTCCTAGTTACGTCATTAAAAAATGAAGTAGAGGGATATAGCCCAAACCGGGCGTTCGCTGTATGCTTTGAAAGGGGACTTCTGTTAAATAAAATATCTCTCTAGACATTGAACTTTGAGCTTTATAATTTTACAGGTATTATTTATGCTCTAATAGCAACATTACACACTAACTAAAGTTTGAGAAATGGAATCGCGAAGAACGGGACCTTTAAGGGAATTAAACAAATAAAAGTGACTGACTCTATCAAATGCCTTCTCTTGATCAATTGCAAATATTCCAATATTGTCACCATCCTTTTTGGCATTATCAATGATATCATGAACAAGAAAAATGTTATCCATTATAGTTCTGTTAAGAATACAATAAGATTGATAATCATTCACTATATGTGACCCCTTACAGAAACCAGGGACGCAAGTCGGCAGCACAACTTGCGAGAAAAATGAGAAACAAGCGTTTTTTTCCAAAATTTGTGATTTCCGCTTTTTTGCTGAATCTGTTAGTTGAAATCACGAAGAAGCCTCTCCATGTTTGAGATAGTAGTATTGGTATATTTAAAAGCTTACATTTTGAGGTTGAAATCGGCTTGTTTTCGTAGATTCTAGCACGCAGTAGGGGCGTGGTGTGTTATTGTCTGTGTGTATTTCCATACTGAATATGGCGCTTTTGTCCCCGCCCTCCAAGTGAACCGCATGGCTACTTATTATGCTGTGCTCTGGTCGGCTCAATTCAATTCAATGAAGATGGACACCGCAAAGATTGTCGCAGACGAGCTGAACCGTGGCAGTTACCGGTACACTGAAAATGTTTTCGCCGCACTTTGTGGGCTCGGGAAACTGAAATCCCGCGCGCTGCGCGCCCTCGGTGCTTGAATACGGCGGCTCGGCTCGCTGACAATGGTAGCTGGCTGTTTCATATGAGACATCCCGATTGCTTTGAATGGGGAACGTTTTGTGAACAGGGAACAGACTTAATGGAGACTTAATGGACTGGCAACAATCAAATTACAGGATGCAGTTAAGACCTTTGCTGCCATGAAGGCCTGCCATGCGCGTTTCTGAGACGTAAGTTAAGCTTTATTTGCTCTTTAGTCGTTATTTAAGATGCTGAACCTGCTGATGATATAATGTGCTTGCAGACATTTCATTTGTGTGTGTATACGCACATAAGTGATGTAAAGAGATTTGCAACTTTAGTAATTTGAGGAGGTGAAATGTGATTATTTGGAAAATCCCTGTCATGACTACTTAAAGAAAAATGCCAGCAGGCATTTGCCTCCTGCATAAACTTTAATATTGTTCACATTTTGGGCACACGCGCGTTGCGCACTATTTGCGTTATATGTAGGCCTTTGGCATATTGGTCTTTGTGTGTCGTTGCTGGTTTTGCGTTATATCATGGCATATTGGTCTTTGTGTGTTGTTGCTGGTTTTGTGTTATATGTATGGCATAACGATATTGGTCTTTGTGTGTTGTTGCTGGTTTTGCGTTATATGTATGGCATATTGGGATTTGTGTGTTGTTGCTGGTTTTGCGTTATGTATGGCATAACGTTATTGGTCTTTGTGTGTTGTTGCTGGTTTTGCGTTATATGTATGGCATATTGGTCTTTGTGTGTTGTTGCTGGTATACGTTTCAAATAGAGGGGCAGCACAATTGTTTTTCGCCTAGAGCGGCAGAAGTGCATTCGCCGGTCCTGGGGTTGAGTTTCCATAAACATTAAAGTTTTTTGTTTTGTGTTCATTCTAAAAACACGTACACGTTATCTCATGTTTAGTCTGTTTAGACCTTCCCATACCTACTATTGTTATTAGCTAGCAGGAAAGAAAAAAAAGCTGTAAAGCACATTGGGGGAGCTTTACAGGGGTATGGCTTATCTAAATGAGATGTAAATGAGCCCTATTGTCACTCCCAGCTGCAGAGAGAGGTGAGAACTGCAGATCTTTAGAGGCAGTTTTCTCTGCTTTTAGTTTTTCTGAGTGCCTACCTTCAAATGGCCACAACTTCATAAAACATTATCAGATTTCCATGTGTTACACATCGTTGGAAAGCTTGGAGACTAGACTTTCAGAATCTGTGAATAACTCAAAATGCCCCAGAACCGACTTGTGTCCCTAGTTTCCGTAACTGGTCACATATTAGACGGTGGGCCGAACGCGTTTTTCGTGTTGTTGATTGATCTCCATCGATAGAGTATACGCTTCTTTTATGTACGATATTAAGTCATTATATGTAGTCAAATAAAATTTGTTGGCAATTCTGGATTGATCATATATTTTCACAAACGGATGTTTTGATTGTCAATCTTCTTAGGCAAATCGCGAGACAGCTCTAGTAGCTGAACCAATCGGATTGTAGTTTTTAACTTCATTAAAAATACTAACCAATCGCAGACGGCCAGACTAGGACCCCAAAAGGGGCGGGAGTTATATAGCGGTAATGTTGTATTGTCGGATTATATATATCTAACATAAGATACCTTACCTTGGATATGGAGTGTTGTCGTGTGAATGTAACTAGCTGTACATCAACTAACATCATACCCTTTTCACTAACAAGTTGGATCAAGTTTGTACAATGTTCTTTAGAGTGGGTGCATTTAAATACAAAAGCTTTTTTACAATACAAATCCCCAAAAAGCTGTGGAAAAATATTAAATCACAGAAGGCCACATTCCAGATGTGCCTATTCATGTTGGCTACCTTAGAGAATGCTACATGCAGTACACTAACAAAATAAATATTGAGAGAGCCAGCAAGAAGAAATAAAAGACAGTAGCAAGAAGAAATAAAAGACAGTACAGGAAGTTGAAGGTTTGTAAGGCAGCTTTATAGTGGTTAAGTGTAGTTGTTTGACCTCATACGTTTGGATAAATCATGGTATAAATGCTTAGAATCCTTTTTAACCCCAAACATAAATTATTGACATTTACATCTCAGAAATAGTGAAAAAACATACAGATATAATTCTATAATGTAATAACATATATTAAGTTAATTATTGTATATTTATTCTTATAAAAGTTGAATATGTATTATCTTAGCATGACTATCTTTATAACTAAATGACAATTCAACTATTTTGGTCAAGCAGGCTTTAGTAGTAATATATATAAAATTGGGTTTCCTGCATTCGAGTTCTATTGTATCTCAACGGTTTCTCTAGTGCTTGGGAAGCTCAAAGTGTAGGTGATATAAGAATATTCACATCTATTCTGAATCAACGATTGAGAGAAAAAGCACAAACTGCATGGTACACATCAGTTTTGCATAATAAGAAGTTGAATATATATTCACAATGCAAGCCAATGGTGGTACAGGAGAGCCACATTGCATCTCTACATAACATGCAGTTGGTACGATCTGTTATTGTTCAGATGCTCAGGGCACTGTTTAGCTATAGAAACGGGTAGATGGAACAATATACCTATGACAGAGAGAATCTGTAGTTATTGTAAATTAACTAATACCTCTGTGATTGAAGACAAGAAGCATTTCTTGTATGATTGTTCTTTGTACACATATCTGCGTAAGAAATATTTGAGTGATCTCACACTTGTGGGTTATGTTTGTGTTGATGTGTCACCGGTTTGTGAGTCGAAGCATGCATGGAGATTGGCATTGTATATATATATCATGGAATAAAAAAAAGAGCATCTGTCATGCTATTGTGACTTTGGAACTATGGGCCGAGAGGCAGTGTATTCCTGAAATAAAACTAAACTATATTAGAACATTTAACATATATTAAAAACAATAAATAGATCCCTCTGAAACTATGCACACAAAAAATAAACCCTGCCAGGCCAGACCATGGATGTATTAAGAGAAAGGCCAGACATAGCCCTGTGTCTTAATTGGCATTAAAAGCCCTATTCGCACTGGATTAGTATTATCTGGGGACCTCGTGTGATTTAGAAATTACCCCGCCACATCTGAATTTCGTGTGGCGCATTCGCACGGGATAACCGAAGCCTGTGATTTAACTCAAATTTACTGACTTATCTCCCGGATATGGCGTCAGGCTATTGCTTGGAAATTTATTTTCGTTAGGTCTAGCTGTATGATATATTATGACATAGCCTAAACAGAATAAAGTTCCTTACCGCACGCTGCTATACATGCCAATTCATCTCCATTTAATCATTCTTTTTGTTTTGCTCTTCCGATGATCTTCAGCTTTCACTTTCTGCAAATTGTGTAGTTGTGTGAAGCGATATGACTCAGCCCCCAAAATACTATCAAAACACTCCAAACCAGCCTCCATTATTCGCGAAAGATGGATAAAAAGGCGCACATGAAACAAAAACCTTGAAAAAATGATATACGATCCGGCCAAATCACAGAGATGCCGATTCGCACGGGACTAATATTATCACAGGACCTCGGTGTTCGGCGAAATATAGTAGGTCATTTGCGGGGGAATTTTTACTTTACAAATTACAGACATGGTCGATTCGCACGGGATTAAGATCTCAGACAAACTCCGCAATTATTACAAATTACTAGAGGTCACCAGGTAATACTAATCCCGTGCGAATAGGGCTTTAGTCAAGATAAACTAATAAAAGGCTTCTATAGACACAGCAACATCTAGTAGACACATTTCCCTTATCGAAAAGGGAACTTCGAGATGCGTCGAAACGCTGCGGGAACGCCTTCTGCGTGATTGCGTCTGAAGCATCTATGCCAACTAGTCCAATGGAAAAAGGGAATGAGCGTCACGGGCGGGTGACGTCATGACCAGGAAAGGATAAGAGCACTTCCGCTGCTCGCCGGCATTCATGCTTCTGTGCCTCAGCAAGCGATCTGTGTCTAAACTGTCCTCGTCTATTTATTGTTGTCTGTCAATATTGTTGGTATCGATGGCGAAACAAATGTACAAACAGTGTGTTCCTCCCTGCCCGCGTTTATTTAAACGGGTGGGGACACACACAGCTTTGTGCAATTTGTTTGAGAGTAAGAGCATGCTGAGTGCTAACATTGTGAAAGTGAAACTACCAGATTAGCATGCTCTGCTCTCGCCTGTCACTCTGTATGATAGTGGCAGGCTCGCGATTCTCACGGGATACAGGACCCGCGTTTGCCGAGGCGGCGCGGAGAATGCATTCCTGGGGATCGCAAGAGGATCTTTTGGAGGGGTGGGAGAACGGTCCGAGGGCCTTTTCTTCTTCCTTGCCCGGAAGATCCAGCTCTATCTCCCCGGTGTTGGAAGCACGCTCTGCGGTTTCTTCCGCTCGGGGAGAGAGAGCCCCTTTTCCGTCATATTCTTCCTCCGAGGAGGTTTGTGTTGAGAATATTGAAAGTGAAAGCAAGCACACACACTGTTGAATTAGATTCGCCATCTATTTTTCCAGTATATGATGAACTGGTGGACGTTTTGTCCCGTGCTGTTAGTAAATTAAATATTTAATGGCCAGCTGAGAAAAAGGAACGCTCGTCCTAAGAAACTTGACGAGCGTTTTCTTATTTCTATCACATTATCTCCACCACGAGGCTTCCATTTTTTCCCTGATTTACACACTGAATATTTAAATTATGGAATAAACCGTATTTATCACTACTTTCAGCCCTCGTGTTAAATGTTTATTCAAGATTAGAGGGTTGAAAGATTACGGTTATGATATGATGCCCCAGGCTGAACAGAAATAAAAATAGGAAAATGCTATTTTTTCACCTGGTCCAGTATCATCATTTAAGTCTCTGCTTTGCTCATAAGTCTATACTAAAGAATCTCGCGTTTGCCGAGGCAGCGTGTAGGTTTAATGTTGTAATCAGAATCTAGCTCGGATCTCGCGTTTGCCGAGGCACCGCTTAGATTTCGAGTGTATTTTGCAAAAATAAGATTCTGTGGCTGGGATCTCGCGTTTGCCGAGGCAGCGCGTAGGTTTAAGCAGTACTACTTTGGTTTTATGGGTAAAGCTTATACGGCAGCAGGTCAGCTGGAGAATGTTTATAGAAATCTATATTATAATGCTCCAGGCTTATCAGGCCGATCTGCTGGGGTTCTGGATATAGCGAAATTTGAGCCTTCGGGTCTCTTCGGCGACGCATTCCATGCGGTCGTTGTTAGGTGATAAAAGATATATATATAAAAAAATATATATATATAATAAGGTTTCTCCCTCGCTGTGTCCAGCCCCCCTGGGGCTGCTGGGCGTGAGCAGCCCCAGCCGTCGAGTTCATCATATTATGTGCACAGTAAGAGAGTGCTGCGTCTCGTGTTCCTCCATGTAGATACTGGAGACAGACGCAACCCTCTCAACCGAAGTCGCCTAAGCCTAAGCCGGATCTGAGGACCGTTCTTCAGGCGAAGAAAGCTTCGGTTCAAAAAAAAAAAAAAAGGGTCCTGATGCTTAGGCATCAGGCCTGTGAGGACAGCCCCGACCGGAGTGGAGCGGTGTTCACCTCATTATACGGTGCCCGTTCCACTTCGGGGTCCTCACGAGACCCTCCTGCCAACCCTGCCACCTCTGGTGCTTCAGGGCGCAGTGGTCTCCAGCGAGTCGCTGGTGCTATGCTGCGGCACAGCATCGGTTTCGCGCCCTCTGAGGGGGGTTTTAGAGCAGTCAGGTCAGGTAGTTCCTGCCGGTATGTTTCAGGCTCCAGATTTGGCTCTCTCAGTAACACCAGAGACCAGCCTTGAGAGGCTGGTTCCCTTAGTAAATTTTCTGGCAGCGTGGAAGCTTCTGCCGAATATTTCTCATTGGGTCCTGCAGATTGTAGAGAAAGGATACAGAATCCAGTTTGGCTCTCGTCCTCCTCGTTACAGCGGGGTGCTACCCTCAGTGGTGCATCCCGAGCAGGCTCTGGTAATGGAGCAAGAAGTAAGGGCCCTGTTAGCAAAGAGGCTATAGAACAGGTGTACTCACCCGACCGAGAGTCGGGTTTTTACAGCCGTTATTTCATTGTTCCAAAAAAGGATGGAGGGTTGCATCCCATTTTAGATCTTCGCCTGTTGAATCGGTCAGTTCAGAAACTCAAGTTCAAGATGCTGACCCTCAAGCAGATCGTGACCCAAATCAGATCCGAGGACTGGTTTGTCACGATAGATCTAAAGGATGCATACTTCCATATCTCCATCCTCCCTCAGCACAGGAAGTTCCTAGGGTTTTCTTTCGGGGGCAAAGAATACCAATATCGGGTTCTTCCTTTCGGTCTAGCTTTATCACCCCGCACGTTCACGAAATGCGTGGATACAGCTCTAGCCCCCTTGGGCTTCAGGGCGTACGTATTCTGAACTACATCGGTGACTGGCTGATTCTGCGGAATCGGAGCAGTTGGCGGTTCGGCACCGAGGTGTCGTTCTCGCTCTTATGCAGATGTTGGGGTTGATGCTCAATACCAAGAAGAGTGTGCTTTCTCCAGTATTGAGAACCACTTTCCTTGGTGTGGTACGGGATTCAGTGACGATGAGGGCCAGCCTATCGCCCGTTCGTGTAGCTGTTATCCTGGCAGCCACCAAAGAGCTAAAGCTAGGTCAGTCACGCACTGTAAAACAGTTCGAGAAACTGTTGGGTCTACTGGCAGCAGCGTCCAACGTATACCTTTTGGCCTGCTGTACATGAGGCCTTTACAGTGGTGGCTCAGGACCAGAGGGTTCTCCCCGAGGGGAAACCCTTTCCGTATGATCAAGGTTACGCGGCGATGCCTTCGTGCCTTAGAGATATGGAGGAAACTCTGGTTCTTAACCCAGGGCCCGGTGTTGGGAGCTCTTTGCCATCGAGCTACTATCTCGACAGATGCTTCCCTCACCGGCTGGGGAGCGGTAATGGAAGGCCGCTCGGTTCAGGGTCTGTGGAAAAGCCATCATCTTTCGTGGCACATCAATTGCCTGGAGATGATGGCTGTCTTCAATGCGTTGAGACATTTCCTTCCGGACCTAAGAGGCCATCATGTGCTCGTTCGAACAGACAACACATCTGTGGTCTCTTATCTGAACCGCCAGGGGGGTCTAGGTCGCGTCCGCTTTGCAAACTGGCGCACCGGATCCTCCTGTGGTCCCTGGGGAAGGTACTCTCCCTGAGGGCAGTGTATATTCCTGGGGACCAGAATATAGGAGCAGACATCCTGTCGAGGCAGGAGCTGAGGCCAGCGGATTGGAGACTCCACCCCGAGGCGGTGGAGAAAATCTGGGAGGCATATGGCAGAGCAGAGGTGGACCTGTTCGCGTCTCACAACACGACGCACTGTCCCCTCTGGTATTCACTTACTCACCCGGCCCCCCTGGGGCTGGATGCCATGGTGGAGACGTGGCCGAGGCTACGTCTGTACGCCTTTCCCCTGTTGCTCTGCTCCCAGGAGTTCTGGAGCGGGTCCGTCAGTGTGGGATAAGCCTACTGCTAGTAGCACCACGCTGGCCAAGTCGGATCTGGTTTGCGGACCTGATCCTTCTGTTAGACGGGCCTCCATTGGAGATCCCTTTGAGGAGGGACCTTCTGTCTCAGGCCGGGGGCACAATATTTCACCCTCGGCCAGAGATATGGAATCTTTGGGTTTGGCCTCTGAGGGGGCCCAACTTGTAGATAGTGGTCTTTCAGCTGAGGCTGTTGAGACCATCCTAAGCTCCAGAGCTCCAGCTACGAGGAAACTCTATGCGCTTAAATGGAGAGTTTTCTCCTTATGGTGTCACCGACATCAGTGGGATCCGGTTAATTGTTCTGTCAACACAGTAATCGAGTTCCTGCAGGAGCGCTTTGTGTCAGGTCTATGTCCTTCCACACTAAAAGTTTACGTGGCAGCCATTGCGGCTTATCATACCATGGTGGGAGGTTTATCTTTGGGTCGAGACCCCCTGGTTACACGTTTCCTTCGTGGCACTTTGAGGCTGAGGCCTGCAACTCGCACTAAGGTGCCAGCTTGGGATTTGACTGTAGTTCTAGAGGGCCTGTCTAGGGCTCCATTCGAGCCCTTAGATTCGGTCTCAGAGAAGTTCCTTACTCTTAAGACCATCTTTCTCCTAGCTATTTCGTCCCTCAAGAGAGTTGGTGACCTTCAGGCTCTTTCGGTCTCCCCCACCTGCCTTGAATTTGCACCGGGGATGGTCAAGGCGTTCCTTTATCCAAAACAGGGATACGTCCCTAAGGTGCCGACCTTGACTCCGAGGCCTATTGTGCTGCAGGCTTTCTGTCCTCCTCCGTTTGCAACTGCGGACCAGGAAAGACTGCACTTGTTGTGTCCAGTGCGAGCATTGGACACATATGTACATCGGACATCCTCAATCAGGAAGTCCGATCAACTATTTATTTGCTTTGGATCACCTAAAAAAAGGTCTTCCTGCTTCAAAACAGACAGTCAGTAAGTGGATAGTCGAGGCTATTTCACTTGCTTATGAGTACTCGGGCCAGCCTTGTCCTTTGGCGGTCCGAGCTCATTCCACCAGGAGTATGGCGGCTTCTAAAGCCTTGTTGCATGGGGTTTCTCTCCAAGATGTTTGTGATGCGGCGGGCTGGTCCTCTCCGCTCACATTCGTGAGATTTTACAGTTTGGACCTGGATGCTGCCCCAGGTTCTCAGGTGCTTAGTGCTTAGCTGAACAGTCTGACACTCAGGTACTTGAATTATGGCGCATTGGGTATTCTCGTTCCCGCAGCGTTTCGACGCATCTCGAAGTTCCCTTTTCGATAAGGGAACGTCTCAGGTTACTATTGTAACCATAGTTCCCTGAGAACAGGGAACGAGACGATGCGTCCCCCTGCCATACTTCTGGCGTCCCTGCGATCGGCTTGCTTCGGCACTGTCGAAGCATGAATGCCGGCGAGCAGCGGAAGTGCTCTTATCCTTTCCTGGTCATGACGTCACCCGCCCGTGACGCTCATTCCCTTTTTCCATTGGACTAGTTGGCATAGATGCTTCAGACGCAATCACGCAGAAGGCGTTCCCGCAGCGTTTCGACGCATCGTCTCGTTCCCTGTTCTCAGGGAACTATGGTTACAATAGTAACCTGAGACGTTTTCAACATATAGCGACTGAAAATGTGCTCCAATCAGATGAGCAAAACATTAAAAGGGTTTTATAATGAACCGTGAAAAACAAAGGGCATTTTCATTGTTTTAGCAGAATAAATGTGTCAGGGCTTAGTCAGATCAGGTCAAGAAGATGTCTCACAGCAGGGTTGAGGATCTGGGATTACCTGGGGAAACAGATTAGCAGAGTTTTAAACAGTGTAGTAAAATTATTGGTTCCTGCCACAGTCTAATAAATGAGGATTTACATTTATGAGGCAATTTATGAGGAACGTGTAACTAGATGAGGCTAGGTAAAATGCATACAGTAATCACACCTTGTATCAATATGAATAATAAAAGCATACCATTGAAGTGGTTATCCAACTTGGTATCAGCTTGTAGTTGCAGTAACTTACCTGAAAATAAGGTTGACATTTTTAGAAAATTTGTCATGAGTAATTAATACACTAAACACTTGATGATAAAATGTATAACATTAATATATATTGTATATTGCTCTGTATATTGTAATGTTATTTTATACATGGTATCTCTTCCATGACTAGCTATTAGGTGATGTAGCTAGTAGATGTAAACGGTAACACTTTACAATAAGGTTCATTAGTTAATGCATTAACTAACATTAACTAACCAGGAGCAATACATTTGTTACTGTATTTGTTAATCTTTGTTAACGTTAGTTAATAGAAATAGAGCTATTCATTGTTTGTTCATGTTAGTTCAGAAAGCATGAACTAATGTTAACAAGATTTTAATAAAGTATTAATAAATGTTGAAATTAACATGAACAAAGATTAATAAATGCTGTATAAGTGTAGTTCATTAGTTCATGTTAACTAATGTAGTTAACTAATGTTAACTAACGAACCTTATTGTAAAGTGTTACCATGTAAACTTATATGATAAATGTTATCTTTTCCACTTTAATCTCTGTCTAGTAATCGTCTTTCATATCCTAATTTACGGCGCTACAGCCTGATAGAATAACTGTGTTTACGTTAACATACACTGCTAAAATTACATCTAACTAACGTTTACATGCTACGTTAGCTCTGTATCTCCTCAAAACAAATGTTTTCTTCTCTGTGATCTGCATGTCATTTCTAACAAGTGTAACGTTACCTGTAAATACAAACATAAAACAGAATAGCGTCATGTTAACGGTTTACAGAGTTCATGCACTAAGCTAACATTAGCTAACATTATAAGACAGGTATAAACAGCAGTATTTACCGGAGCCATTACACCTGGAATCTTGGATGCCGCTGTTAATGTTTCTCGACTTCGGATAGGATTCCTGCTGGGAAATGTTTGATTGTGTAGATTTCGTTAGAGAAGATTTTATGGTGTGTGAACTCATGGATGTGGATAGATAGCTAGAGAACGCATGTGCCACGCTACACTATATTTTGAACGAATACTATTGGCAGACGTTAGTCACGTGACGATAGAATTCGTTTTTGATTGGTTAGATGTATAGTGCTCCCTCGCGTTCGCCTAATCCGTTTAATAAACTTAAACTTAGTTTTCAAAAAAATATGATCGACTTGACACTGCCAACAAACGGATTCGTGTTCAGAAAAAAAATATTTAGTGTATGTGAGAAAAGCAGCTACTCTATCCTCGAGGATCTATCATTTCAAAAACTAAAGCAGATAGCAGCGTTCGGCCCACCGTCTATATGTTCTAAATACAATTTCAATCTGTTTGAAAGACATTTCGCTAAGATTTTATAGTCAGTACATAAAATTGCCACTGGTCTCCAGTTCTTTAAAAGACCAAGGACACCTTTCTTTGGCAACAAAGATAAAACGGCTCTTTTACAGCTTGTTGGCAGCTCTTTTTTCCTGTAAGATGATTTAAAAAAAATCAAACAAATCATCTTTTAATAAGTCCCAAAAATGTTTATAAAATTCGTCTTGGAGTCCGTCAATTCCCGTTGCACGTCCACTGGATAGCTGACTAACAGCCTTTGTTATTTCATCAATGTTCATTTCAACCTCCAGTTGGTTCTTCTGTGTATCGGTCAACTTTGGTAAATCTTTAAAAAGGTCCTCCATGCAGCCAATGTCACATGGACCCTCCGAAAAAAGTTCTGAATAAAAATCAATAGCCATTGTTCTCATTTCTTTAGGATTGGTTGTCACAGTCCCATCTGATTTCTTTAGATGTAACAATTACTGCGTTTAGATGCAGCCAATAACCCGTTCAAAACCGGAATATTAGCAATAACCCGGTCGCGAACGGCCATGTAAACACCAGCAAAAACCCGGATATGCTCATATCCCGGATTTTACAAACCGGGATATTATACCTGGGGTACCCCTTTTCTAACCCGAATTTTTGGTCATGTAAACGCGTATCGGGATATCCCCATAGTGATTTGTGTTCTGCGCATGTTCTATTCGCAAGAAATCTTGGTCTTTTGAGTAGAGAAACACTGGCGCATACAAAAACCTGCGTGCAGTATACCGGAAGTAAACATGGCGAGACGCAGCACAGCATACTTTTGGAGCGAGGTCAGTAACGCTACCAGCATCAAAGCGCAAATAAAGGCGATCGCTATCTGCCCTGAACTATTAATTATTCGCATGATGCTGTTGTTGTTGTCTTTGGATACAGGAAGAAGAATCGGAAATGATGCATATTGCGTCTTAAGGTTGTCCGTACGTCCAGACGCTAACCGTGCGTCGCTGTTTACATCGGGATATTGCAATTCCATGTATACAGGAGAAACTCTCTCTGCTCACGCATGTAAACGGGTTATTCCTAATGTTTCAGAAACCCGAATAGTGACCTTAACCCGACCATAACCCGAAAATTGGCTGCATGTAAATGTAGTCATTGACTTCCGCGGTCCTTCCCATTTTTTAAAACTAAAAAAGAAAGAACTTGGTGCATCCATCTCTCTCAGAGAGAGGAAACAAGCTCTTATTAAAGCTCCTTTAGCTCGGTCATGAAGAAGTGAGGCCAAAGCTTTCTTTTTTTCATTCAGTCTTTCAGTTGATTCACCATTTTGGTTAAATAGACTTCTTTCAATTGATTTAATTTCATTACCCAATTCCATAACAGTTTTTTTTTAAATAATTTGCATTAGCTGTATAGTTTTGACAAAAGATCCTGATGTCTGCCTTTCCTACATCCCACCAATGCACAACATCATCACAATCAGTCTTTCGCTCTCTCCATTTTGCCCAAAATAAATGAATTTTTTCACAAAAAAAGCATCCTGCAACAATTTCACATTAAAATCCCAATAATAACTATGGCATCTTGTCTTTTGTACATTAAAAACAATCATACATAAATGATGATCTGAAAAACCATTAGGATAAATAAAGGCCTTTCAAATTCTATTACACCAATCTTTATTAATATAAAAACGATCTAACCTAGCAAAGCTGATGTGGTTACTTGAAGACTTCGACCAAGTATATTGCTTTTCCACCGGATGCTGTAGTCTCCAAACATCACACAAATCAAAATTACTTATTTAACAGAAAGAGGGCATGGTTCTTCTCCATTCCTGTCTAAGGTCACATCTGATGTACAATTCCAGTCACCACCCAAAACGTACTCGGTTACTAACGTAACCTCGGTTCTCTCTAGAGAGGGAACGAGTACTGCGTAATATCTTACGCTATGGGGAAAACTCTTTTCCTCGAGATATTGAAGCCAAAAATTATCCTTAATTTTAAACATGCAAAACGCTTTGCAGCAGCAAGCAGACAAGGGCGAGACGGCTCGCGCGCCCATTGGCTGCCCTGCTGGAAAAGCTGCAGCCTATCGAGGTAAGGCACTGCGTGACGTAATGACGAATGGGAACGCTTCGCGCCCATTTCGTCATGTCCCGCCAGAAGAGGCGTGGTCTCGCCCTATAAATACCCCCTCGATAGCTGAATTTCCTCTGATTTTTCAACGCCGAAGCGAACCAGAGCGTATTCCAAGCACGGCAAGATACGCAGTACTCGTTCCCTCTCTAGAGAGAACCGAGGTTACGTTAGTAACCGAGTACGTTCTCTTACGAGAGTATCTCTCGTACTGCGTAATATCTTACGCTATGGGGAACACCATGCAACACGCCGTGCGGACAGGGATCCGACACCAGAGTCCCGGGGCCAAGGCCGGGGCGCATCTAGTGCACAATCACCACAACTCACACAGAGTAGAGGAGGAGAGGCTAGAAGCATCACTCCCTCATAAAAGTCCCATAGGGGTACAGACCCGTAGGGGTACACATAAGCCGCATGGCGGCCAATAAGCCCGAAGTTCAGACCGCCAGAAGCTTAGCTTGTAAGGCGGGCACCTCCAGGTTATAGTACTTGATAAATGTAGACGGCGAGGCCCAGCCCGCAGCCGTACAGATATCTTGCAGGGAGACCCCGCTATACCATGCCCACGACGAGGCCACGCCTCTTGTGGAGTGCGCCTTGACACCCAATGGGCACTGCAGGCCCTTGGAAGTGTAAGCCAGCGCTATGGCATCCACTATCCATCTGGATAGGCTCTGTTTTGAAGCGGCAAGTCCCTTAGAACGGCCGCCAAACAACACGAAAAGCTGCTCGGTCTGTCTGAAACCGGCCGAGCGGGACACATAAGCCCTTAACGCCCTGACAGGGCAAAGGAGACTCGCGTCCCTCTCCTCATCGAGAACCGGAAGGGCAGACAGGGAAATTACCTGGGCCCTAAACGGTGTATTGAGGGATTTCGGCACGTAGCCGTGCCTCGGTTTGAGTACGACCTTTGAGTCGTTAGGCCCAAACTCCAGACATGACGCGCTTACAGAAAGCGCCTGCAAGTCCCCTACACGCTTCACTGAAGCGAGAGCCAACAGAAACACCGTCTTAAGGGACAGGTGCTTCATGTCCGACAGCTGGATCGGCTCAAACGGGGCGCCTTTCATGGCCTCCAAGACCGTGGAAAGGTCCCAAGCCGGGACTGAAGGGGGCCTGGGAGGGTTTAACCTCCGGGCTCCTCGTAGGAAACGCACGACCAAGTCGTTTTTCCCTAGTGACTGGCCAGACACCGGTTTAGCAAACGTTGCTATGGCCGCCACATAAACTTTGAGCGTGGATGGGGTCCTACCCTTATCCATCAGCTCCTGAAGGAAGGCAAGCACTTCCTTAACTCCGCAGTCCACAGGTGCAAGGCCACGGGCTCGACACCAAGTAGAGAACACCGACCATTTCGAGGCATAGAGCCGTCTGGTAGACGGAGCTCTAGCCTGCGCGATCGTGTTTAGCACTCCTTCCGGGAGGCTAGCGGGTACCCGTTGATGGCCCATGCGTGCAGGGACCACAGATCCGGGCGAGGATGCCAAATCGAGCCCTCTGCCTGAGAGAGGAGATCTCTCCTCAATGGTATAGGCCACGGGGCAGTGCTGGCCAGCCGCATCAGGACCGGAAACCAAACCTGGTTCGTCCAGAGCGGAGCTACGAGCAGCACTGGGCATCCATTTTCCCTGATCCGCTCCAGCACCTGAGGCAGGAGCGAGACGGGGGGAAAAGCATACAGGGGACCGCTGGGCCAAGTATGGGCCAGCGCGTCCCTGCTTTTTGAGAAGAATACTGGGCAGTGAGCGTTCTCGCGGGACGCGAACAGGTCCACCTGCGCTCTGCCAAACGTCTCCCACAGCAGCTGGACCGTCTGCGGATGCAGCGACCATTCTCCTGTTGGGACGTTGTCTCTGGACAGCCTGTCTGGACCCGTATTCAGGTGCCCAGGCACATGCGCCGCTTTCAGAGAAAGGAGGTTGCGCTGGGCCCAGACCAAGAGGGGTTCCGCCAGCCTGCAAAGGCGTGTGGACCCGACGCCGCCCTGGCGATTTATGTACGCCACCACTGACGTGTTGTCCGACCGGACTAAGACGTGGTGGCCCTTTATCAGGGGACGGAAACGCCGTAGCGCTTTGTTGACTGCTATCATTTCCAAGCAGTTTATGTGAAGGAGCTTCTCCCGCTCTGACCATAGGCCAGCCAGCGGTCTGCCCTCGAGCAGCGCTCCCCACCCCGTGGTGGAGGCGTCCGTAGACACCACTTTCACCCTTGAGGCGGTCCCCAGACTCACACCAGTCTGATACCAGCTGGTTACTTTCCAGGGTTCCAGGGCCGAAACACACCATCGGTCGACCCTGAGGCAACACCGGCCCGTGGTCCAAGCCCGGGGCGGGACCCGTGGTTTCAGCCACCTCTGCAGTGGGCGCATGCGAAGCAGGCCCAGCTGGAGTACAGAGGATGCTGCGGCCATCAGGCCCAGCATTTTTTGAAACTGTCTGAGCGGGACTATAGAGCCGTGGCGGAAGGATTCCGCGACGCGCTGAATACTTAGTACGCGCTCTGGTGACAGGCGTGCCGTCATGGACAGCGAGTCTAACACTGTTCCCAGGAAAGAAATCCTCTGGCTGGGACACAGCGAGCTCTTTTCCCAGTTGACTGTCAGGCCCAGCTTCTCGAGGTGCTCGAGCAGTGTGGCCCTGTGTTCTATGAGCTCTGACCGAGATCGAGCTAGAATCAGCCAATCGTCCAAGTAGTTCATAACTCGCATGCCCTGAAGCCTCAGGGGTGCGAGAGCCGCGTCCATGCACTTCGTAAATGTACGGGGTGCCAAGGACAGGCCGAACGGCAGGACCGTGTATTGATATGCCTGGCCCTCGAACGCGAATCTCAAGAATCGCCTGTGATGGGACGCTATTTGTATTTGGAAATAGGCGTCTTTCAGATCTATTGACATAAACCAGTCCCCTTGGCGCACTTGCGCGAGGATTCCCCTGGTCGTAAGCATCCTGAACTGGCGTTTCACAAGCGCTCTGTTCAGCTGTCTCAGATCTAGAATGGGCCTGAAGCCCCCATCTTTTTTCGGTACCAGAAAATATCTGCTGTATAAGCCCCCTTCGCTCTGATCCTGAGAAAGGGGCTCTATGGCCCCCTTGCTCAGCAGTTTCGCTATCTCGGCTCGAAGTAGATGAGATACATCGCTTCTCACCGTAGTCTCGACGCGCGCCGTATAACGGCGGGGACGTCGTGCGAATTGTAGCGAGTAGCCTCTTTTTATAGTGTTCAGCACCCAGTCTGATACCCCGGGTAGCTTTGACCACGCTTCTGCGTGAATAGCTAGAGGTAGAATGCAGACCGGGCTCTGGCCGTGACGAGGCAACGGCTCGAGAGCCCCGGTACCCTGGGAACACAACGCCGTGTTCACGGCGTTCGAGGCGGGGGGCGCGCTGAACACAGCGGGCAGCCTGGCCGCGCTCAAATTCTCTATGGCGGGACGCACAGCGAGAGTGAGCGGGGCGAATCCCGTGGGATTCGGCGTGCTTGCGGGGGGATGTGGGCGCAAACTTACGGGCACATCTACTGCATTGTACACGCTTTCGGTCGGAGCCGATAGAACGTGTATTGGTTTCGTTTTTACAGAAACCAAGGGACACGCGGCATGTAGCGTGAGCGGGCATTGTATGGGCGCTTTGACTACATTGTGTGCACAATCGACCTGAGTCAGATTTATGTGTGCTAGCCTCGCACCGTGGCGGGCTGTGTCTGGGTGTGGGAATGGGCACTGGGGCGTGGGCATTCTTACAACACTCATAACACCATCGGCCGTGGCCGGTATACCAGAAAATACACTCTTTATTGGATTTATCTGGGTAGCCATAAAAACGGCTTTTGTGTGCAGGCAAGCGGGCTGAGACACCGGCTGCTTCACTGCTAAATACACTGGCACAGTCACATCGCAAGGAACTGAACGAGCGAATCGTTTCGGTGGGGAACCGGCCGCAGCGGGATCCGAACACCGTCGCTTCCCTAGAGTGGCTAGGAAAGCTTCGAGGCCTCGGGCTTGAGCTCAATCTTAGGCCGGGGCCCGCGCTGAGCGGGGCGGCGTCCAGCAGAGCGAGAGCGCGGTCTCTGATCCCGGGACTGGCGGCGCTGTGAAGCGGCGGCTATGGGCGATGCCGGCCGAGGCTGCGAGCTGCGGGCAGACGGCTGCTTAGAGCGACCTGCAGCGGAGCTCGAGCGCTTCGGAAGGAAGTGCTTCATGGCCTGCGAAGTCTTCTGCACCTCAGAGTATCTGTCCGCGAAATCTTTGACGGCAGATCCGAAGAGGCCCGCAGGGGAAATGGGCGCGTCGAGGAATACAGAGCGCTCAGCTTCCGTCATCTCAGACAGCGTCAACCACAGATGTCTCTCAGCAACGGCGAGAGAGGCCATATTCCGCCCCATGGCCTGAGCAGCGGCTTTAGCGGCGCGAAGAGCCAGGTCCGTAGCGCCTCGTAAATCCGCCACACTGACAGCGCCCGGCCCTTCCTCGTCCAATTTAAGGAGAAGGTCGGCCTGGTAGATCTGCAAGATCGCCATAGTATGCAGCGCTGAGACCGCCTGTCCAGCGGCTGTGTAAGCACGCCCGTGCAGCGATGACGTCACCCGGCAGGCTTTAGAGGGAAGCGTCGTCTGCACGCGCCGTCCCGCAGAGGGCGGGCAGAGATGCGACGCGACCGCCGCCTCCACAGGAGGAATGGAGAGATATCCCTTATCTCCCGCGCCGACGACAGAGGAAAAAGCCGCAGAGGTGGAAGTGCGCATCCTGGCGGAGAAAGGGGCAGTCCATGACTTAGCGACTTCGTCGTGGAGCTCAGGGAGGAAGGGGGCGGCCCTAGACCTAGACGGGGCTTCGTCCTTCTTGAGAAAGCGCCCGTCGAGTCTGTTGCGCGGCGGCAAAGCAGGCGCCTCCCACTCGAGGCCGATGCACTCCACGGCCTGGGTGAGCAGACGCATCAGCTCAGCCTCAATGCCGGGTCTCTTTCCAGAGGGTTGGCTAGATATGTCAGCGGGGGGGAGGTCCACAGAGCTCGCCCAATCCTCGCTATCAGAAGCCACAAGAGAGCATACCTCAGCGGGTTCGTCCAACTCGGGAGCGGAAGCGACGGCAGACGGCGGGCGCTGTCCGTCCGGGAGCGACTCAAGTGAAGCCGGCGAAGCAGGCGGGCGAACCGGCGAGCTTTGGCGGGCTGGAGAAGGCTCGGGAGCGCGCTGGGCGCGACGCTTCTTGCGGCGCGGCAGAGAAGGCTGAGACGCGGGCTCAGAGAACGACGCCAGGCGAGTCCTCAGAGTCACCATGGGCAGAAGTTCGCAGTGCGGGCATCCACCATCCGCGAGCGCGATAGCCGCGTGCTCGTGACCCAGGCAGGACACACAGATGACGTGACGGTCCTCATCACTGAGTTGGGAGCGGCACGAGCCACAGAAAGGCATCTTTAAAAAGACGCAGCTCTTTTAGAACAGAGAATAGGTGTTGCGTCACGTAAGCAAACACACACACTTAGCAGAGTAAAAGGATATAGTACGCCGGAAAGCGCAGCAGGTACGGCGGTTGAAGGCGGCTGGGCCAGCGACTTCAGAATGGCACGTCCCGCTGATAAGGCTACAGGTCAACGGCGCGGCTTCTCACTCTGGATCCAGCGATGCGTGAGCTTCGCGTGAAGAGTAGAAAAATCAGAGGAAATTCAGCTATCGAGGGGGTATTTATAGGGCGAGACCACGCCTCTTCTGGCGGGACATGACGAAATGGGCGCGAAGCGTTCCCATTCGTCATTACGTCACGCAGTGCCTTACCTCGATAGGCTGCAGCTTTTCCAGCAGGGCAGCCAATGGGCGCGCGAGCCGTCTCGCCCTTGTCTGCTTGCTGCTGCAAAGCGTTTTGCATGTTTAAAATTAAGGATAATTTTTGGCTTCAATATCTCGAGGAAAAGAGTTTTCCCCATAGCGTAAGATATTACGCAGTACGAGAGATACTCTCGTAAGAGAACTAGACAAGCACTTTTATCATAATTCCCCATTATATTCTGGCAATTTTTAAAAGCCTTTATCCTTTCTGCACCATTATTGGGTGCATAGACATTAACAAAAACAAATAAAAACCCCATCAAATTAGCATAAACAGCCAAAATTCCCTATAAAATACCCTTCTCAATTTCATCACTTAAATCAAAAGTTATGCTAATTTTCTTCGAGAACAAAATAGCAACACCACCCTTAGTATTAGTGCCATGACTTAAACAAATCTGGCCTCCCCACCACTTTTTTCATTCTATCTCATTAGCCATGTCACTATGTGTCTCTTGTAAGAAAATTATATCCATATACTTATTTTCAATTCATTCCTTCAACACTGCTCTTCTTCTACCATCCCTTCCTCCATTAATATTAAAGGGATACTCTACTGGTTTTTCATATTAAACTATGTTATTCCCTTAACTAAGACGAGTTGATACATACCTCTCTCGTCTCAGTGCGTGCACTCAATCGCTGTCTTGCCGCGAACCTTTGTTAGATCTTATCTCAGCCCTGTTCATTCAATACGGGCAAGACAAGTGCTTGGGAGTACTTCGACTCGGCGCAGTAATATCATCTCTCGTGAAAAGTCCGCTCCCCCGGCTCCCTCTCCTCCTCCCTCTCATTTCAACGGGAGCGGACTTTTCACGAGAGATGATATTACTGCGCCGAGTCAAAGTACTCCCAAGCACTTGCTATGGTATTCTGCCATAAAACATAGTTATCCATTTTACACGCTTAGAAAAGCGCAACGTTTTATTTTGTGTCACCGGTCTTTGTTGAGTTACACTACTCTAGTAACTGTATTTAAATAGGGAAAACGTGGAGGTGTTTGGTCGCTTCTCTTCTTGGCCCGTATTGAATGAACAGGGCTGAGATAAGATCTAACAAGGTTTCGCGGGAAGACAGCGATTGAGCGCATGCACTGAGACGAGAGAGGTATGTATCAACTCGTCTTAGATAAGGGAATAACATAGTTTAATATGAAAAATCAGTAGAGTATCCCTTTAATTGTTCCCATCTTAATACTTCCCATCATAAGAAAAGAAAGATCAAGAAAGAAAAAAAGAAGGGTTAGCAAATAAAAAAACAGAGAATACACACCAAGTGATTTAATCATTAAGGAGTTGTTAGACCTTTTTCAAGGGCCATTTTCCTTCTCAATTTAGTTAAAATTTTTTTTATTATAAATCTTTTTTCTTCTACTCAGTTCATCATAACTGGCTGTCTGTTGAATTTTCACAGCTGATTGCAAAAACTTTTTTGCATCAGGAAAAAATTCACTTATCTCAATTGTTTTCCCAAAAGTCGCATCCAGGAAATCATTAACCTCATTGACAGTATACAACAGGTCTTCACCAATTTGAGAAAGAATATCCGATGCCTCTGAAAACCTGTCATCATCTTCCATGTCATCTTGCTCATCAGCCTCAGTTAACTGCGACAAACAAATCGGCCCAGTATTTACATCATTTGTAACAACCTTTGGTAACTTAGAATGAAGACTCTCTTCGTCTTCATTATCGCCATCATTAACATCCACACATGGATCATCTCTCTTTTCAATACCAACTAAACTGCCAATTGAGTTTCTATTTCTTTGATTGCTCGTCCCTTCATCTGCATTTTCGTCTTTGTTTTTCTCATTGTTGTTTTGTTTGGTTCCTCACCGATCACTACATTTTCACCAATCTGTACACTAGAAATAACTTCAATATCATTTACATTATTTTATAGCTGTGCTTTGTTATGTGGACAAGAGATATTTTTATGTCCAACGTCTCCGCATTCGAAACTTTTCAAATTACCGGTACTCGCGTAAATCCAACGCGTTCTCACCCCAAGGCGTCATCTAACTGACAATTTTGACCATGCTTCAATATTCGACGCTAAAGGCACCCTTTAGCGTCAGTTAGTTGACGCGATCCCAGGGCGTCATCTAACTGACGCTAAGGGTAACGCGTCAGTTAGATGACGCGGGTAGGTTTAGGTCTGGGTAGGAGGGCGTCATCTAACTGACGCTAAGGGTAACGCGTCAGTTAGATGACGCCCTGGGATCGCGTCAACTAACTGACGCTAAAGGGTACCTTTAGCGTCGAATATTGAAGCATGGTCAAACTGATTCCCAAGGCGTCAGTTAGATGACGCCTTGGGGTGAGAATGGGCTGGTAAATCATGTATGATTTACCCTCATGTCTGATTCGGAAAGAAATATCTAGCGTTTGTTGATCAAGAAACATAAACACCTGAGGCCTAAACGACAGTACGTGTTTCAATGGTTCATTCCTACATCTCACAGGAATCATTTTCACTTCACTGGCCATTTTTCCAAACCTCAACAATTCCTTTTCAATGTCACTATTTAATATAAATGGGGGCACATTAGAAATTGTGACTCTAACAGATTGCGACACAAGCGGTGACACAACAGCAAATGCTCTATTTACCCAAACGCCGGTTTCAATTAGTTTACTCACCAAACTTTCATCCTTAAGGAAAACCACCACTGCCTTATTCATACTTGACGCTGAAATTATATTTCCGTATCCAATCTGTTTACCAACAGCGACAACGTACGTCTTCCACATTAGAATCCGCGTCAGGTACACACTTGACTCTCGGGCGAGCCTCCATCTCAGGCCTCTGCTACGAAGCTCGTGGATACTCGAAAGTAAGTCTATACATTTATACACAAAACATAAAAAAAAAACATAAAAAATAGAAAAACAAACAAAATAAAACTAGAAAAATAATGGAAAAACCCGAATCGCTCGTCTCACCCGTTTGTTGCTCCCATAACCCAAACCCCCAGCATGCAAGAGAGAGAGGGGAGAGAGAGAGAGAGAGAGAGAGAGAGAGAGATGAGAGAGAGAGGAGAGAGAGAGAGAGAGAGAGAGAGAGAGAGAGAGAGGAGAGAGAGAGAGAGAGAGGTATTTTTATTATTTATTTAAAATTATATAAATAATATGAAAATAAATGTTTATAATAATTTGCAAGAAATGTTAGGTTTTGGCATTTGGTTGTTATGTTGTGTGTATTGTGCATAGATCACTACTTATAATATGCTGGGATAGTCAGTTGAGCAACAAGATTGCAGCGCATCTCAATTCTCAAAAGGATGGGTTCGGTGTCCTTCCTAATTCATTCTTTCAAGGTCATCCATATTGGTTGTAGATACTGTATTGGGCACCAGTGTTAGGGTCTGGTTTGGTAATGTAGATCTTTGTAAATTTTATGCATTCTCTTGGAACATGGCTTAAAATATCTCGTTCTCTGCAGTACACGATCAGGTAGTTTCTGGAAACAAAACCAGTTGTGTTTCAAGCTGGGTGAGTCAGCGACGGGTAACATCCTTTTATTTTTTGGAGCAGTCTCCATGGATTCCCTTGGTAATGTCTTTATTTGACAGATTAAATATATGTGTACATCTGTCTTTTTGTGCTGCAGGGGATGCACATGCTATTGTTTAACCCTCCTATGATTGTGATAGTGCCATGGAGAGTTATTAGTACACCAGCAATCATTCAAGAGAGGGTATTAAGTAAAAAATACTTGACTTTTTCTGTCTAAAGCTGTAAAAAAAAATGAACCTTCCTACTTCAATTTTTCTATTTTATTCTTGTATGCATTTGCACTGAATCAAGGCAAGAAAGCTTTCACAATTATATTAGAGTTGTTTGCCTGTTCACCCAAAGAAGCTGATTCATTCAGGAACAAAAAAAGTGACTGTCTTTACATTGAATCATCACTCTACCGATTCAGTCAAAAATCCTATAATGGAATTAAACAAGACTGCCTGTATGATTCAAATTCGTGATATGATTCATTCAAAAATGCAGATTAATTCATGAACAAAGTGCTTGGTTAAATGTGGAACACAAAGATCTGGCAGTGAGTTCAAACATTCAAGCCACTCGTTCACAGATATGCAATCACCTTACAATGCAAATAATGTAAAACTGTGAAAAAGATGAGCTCTTGGCATCAAAACATCAAATAATTTGAAATAATGTGAAAAAAGCACAAAAAAGGTCACTAAAAAGTGAAAAAGCAGTACCCACCTAATGCAGTGGCGGATCTAGAAATTTTTACATGGGGGGGGGGGGGGGCAAAGGGGTGGCAAGAGGTCTTAGCAGGGTGGCAGGGGTAGACGGTGGGAATCCCTATATGTGAATTGCATTAATAAAACAAACACAAAAACACAGTAGTTAGTTTAATCATGCCCTTACACACTACACAGGTTTTTAATTCACAACATGAATAAGCCCAGTGCAGTGTTCAAACAAAACAAAACTCTGCATCTTTTAAAAAGTAAACGTATAAAAAGCAAAATGAAAATATTTTAAAAAGTACAATAATTGTGTCCAGGGACTTTTAGCCCTTAATGGTTATGCTCCAGCTACCTTTTTCAACTACTCTTGCCAGCAAAAGCCAATATGTGAAAACCGGTTATCCTTGTATTACATTAGGCTACACTGTAGGGCCAAGTAGCTGGGTCATTCCTGGTATGCGGTGACATTTTGGCTTCAAAATTCTTCAAAATGAGCTTTTCTTGCATAGTATATGTCCCTTATGCCATCTTAGATTTTTTTTCTTCTTGAAACAAGCAAAACAATTTTTGATGAATAGAATATGTTTCACATTCCACCCTGTTAGGTTTATAGACCTAACAGGGTGGAATCGAACAGGGTGGAAAATTCTGAGCTAAGTCAGCCATAGCTCTTTGAGTGATCAACATTTAGCTAGCTAACCTTCTACAGATGAACATAACTTTTATAACTATGTCAGATTTGTTTTTAAATTTTTTGATAGGACAAACATTCTCCATAACATAGCCTAACAGGGTGGAACTTTATAAGAGGGGACAAGCAGGATAACATTTCAAAAACTAAAAAAAAAAGTTAGGAGTGAGAGTTGAAGCTTACTTCAGTTTGTACAGTTGAATTCCAGCAGGTAAAGAAATTAAGTCACTTCTTGAAAATGGTCTCAATGAAATTGCAGTCGGATTTGGAAGGCAAAAAAGTACATACTAACAGGGTGGAATGACTTCAGGGACGCAGTAATTGAAGAAAATTTTAAGAAAATACCTATATTTTCACATGATTTATATGTATGATTAGAGGCAATTTAGCCTAGTCTATAACATAATAAAACAATATTTTGAGGTTTTTGTCATTTCATGGTTTATATTTCTTGCAGAAGTTGATTACTGTGCTCTGATGACATAATATAATTGAATGCATACATCAATTAAAATGGTGTAAATTACAAAATATTATTTTAATGTCTATTATCTCTGTTTAAATGGTAAAGAATACTTACATTTACATTTAAGCCATTTACTATAAATATGTGACTCATTTTAGAGAAAATATGTGTAAATAAACAATTGGGACAGGGAAAGTCACCGCATACCAGGAATGACCCAGCTAATAATTTGTTATTAGTAGCCTATAACAAATATAAAATCAGAAATATTTATCACATGCACACACGCAGTTATGTTTAGACTACTTAATATAATAATCCTGATTTTATTAATTATTTCCCCAGTTTTAACCTGGTTTCATTACTGTGATATCTGAGAGGAAATGGATTCGCTTAGCTAATCAAATGATCGATCTCCTAACTGGCACTGTATTGTGTGTTGTAACGTAACGTCGGCGTAACAGCGACCATCAGTAAATGTTATGGATACAAACAATTTATATTTTTTATTAAGCTGTTCTTGTCTTTACTAAAATCAAAATTAGGACAATCAAAGGGAAGAGTGCTCTTACAAATCACGAGGAAACGATTTGACCCCTGATTTTGGCTAACGTAGGCCTAATAGACTCGCTGTTTTTGCTGATGCTGAATCGTCTTTAGCATAACGTTACAATACATTCATTACAAATGTAACTTTAAGTTAAACGTGTGTTTAACTACACATGGGGAAACTCACTTCACCTTCAGAGGCTCTGGGGCAGCTCAGTCTCTCCAGTATGGTTGCAGGGCCACGGCACCGCAGCAAACTCGCTGCGCGTGTGTGTGTGTGTGTGTGTGTGTGTGTGTGTGTGTGTGTGTGTGTGTGTGTGTGTGTGTGTGCGTGTGCGTGTGCGTGCACGTGTGTGAGCCAGACTGAGCGAACACCGCTCTGCACGTTTGAATCAGGGACGTACTAAGTATTTGAGGGGCAGGGGGGACGGGGAGGGGGGGGGGGGGAGGTTGGGCAAGGCTCTAGAGTGGGGGGGCAAGGGGGCAAGGGGGCACCTGCCCCCCCCCCCCCACCTTGCCCCCCTGTAGATCCGCCCCTGCTACAATGCATGCTGAAAGCTCACAAACCATTAACATGTCAGCAATACTGTTGAACTGTTTAAATCCTGCAACTTTAGCATATCCCATAATTCATCAACTGAATATATTATTAGCTATTAGCTTTAGATATTAACTTGTTATGTTTAGGGTGCTGGTGGAGTTAGGGGCTCAGAAATAAACTGGAGAAATGTATTGCTTCACCAATACTTTTTTCCAATGTCATGCTACCAAAGTTGTGGGAACAGTTTGGGAAAGGCCCTTTTCTATTCCAGCTTGACAGTCCCACGGTGCACAAAGACATGGTTGTCACAGCTTGGCAGATGAAACAGACAGATGAAGGCAATTTCCAATGGAGATAAGTTAATGAAATAAGTGGATTTAACAGGATGTAACAGCGTGTCCACAAGACATGCACACACAAACAATAACCGATAAGGGACTGAACGGAACGGGGAGAATACACAGGGTAGACTAACTACACAGGAAACCAACTAGACACAGGTGGATGAATGTAAACTAATCAGGGACTAACAAGAATAGGTACAAACAAGACAGAACAGAATTGTGACATTACAACCCCCTCAGAAAGTAGCGTCCTCGCCCCGTGATAACAAAAAGTAAAAAAAAAAAACAGAAAAAGGCTGTAGTTTTGGCGGAGGGCGTGGAGCTGGGGACGGACTGGACCCTGGGGGCGTCGGCCACGGGCACTATGGAGCCAGGGTGGAGTCCAGACAGAAGGGGGCGGATGGAACCCTTGGGCCGATCGGTGGAGGTGGAACCATGGTGAGAGGTAGAGGAACATGTGGAACTGAGCGGCTGACATCCCATGGCGACATTGTAGACCCGGAAGACGGGAGCTGAGCCGCTGACCTGCAGGACTGATGTGGTGATGTGGGGATGGATGACCGGGGTGACGATGTGGTGAGGGAGGCCGACGGGGTGGTCAGAGGAAGGGAGGAGTCCAGGAGTCCACCCCTGCAGGGTGCAGGGTGAGGGTGCAGCCCGAATCCCGGAAGTCCGTGGTTGTAGCTGGAAGTCGACCGCCGAAGGCTGACTTGGAGTGGCGATCGAGCACAGTGTAGCTTCCAAAGCGATGAAGGAGTGGTAGGTCGAGGCTGACAGATCGAGATGGAGGTCTGGGCCCTGAGGACCGAGGTGCCGCAGGGGACTCTGCCTCTAGCCGAGCTGGTGGCAGGGTTGCCCAAGGCGCAGAAGATGGGCCGCACGGAGTGAGCGACTGTGGGATAGCAGAGGACCTTGACAACACCAGTGGTGTCGATGGATCCAGGGGGCTGGCCGTGACCAGCGATGGAGACGGGGTGAGGATAGGCAGGGATACGGGCAGAAGATTTCCGGACGGGACCAGCGAAGAAGATGATGATGATGTGAGGGTGGGGACTTGGGTGGGAATTGGATCCTCGGACCACAGGTCAATCAGGTTACAGTCCGTTCCTGACTCTGCGATGGACCTGTTGCGGCTCTGAAGATCTCTGGCTCTAGCTCTGGCATAACCTCTAGCTTTGGCATAAACTCGGTGAGTACCTCTGGCTCGCTAGCTGGAGAAGAGAGGCTGCCGTTCTTGAGCATCCAGGCCAGGTACCTCAGATACCGCCTGCTCTCTGGGCGGAGGAGTAATTGCAGCAGCGTGAGTGAGTCCATCACATTAAATTTGCTCATTATTGAGGGTTGGTTATTCTGTCACGAATTGGCAGATGAAACAGACTGATGAAGTTAATTTCCAACGGAGATAAGTTTTAATGAAACAAGCAGGTTTAACAGAATGTAAGAGCGTGTCCACAAGACATGCACAGACAAACAATAAAGCCCTGACAAGGGACTGAACGTAATGGGTAGAATATATACACAAGGTAAACAAGGGAACTAACTAGACACAGGTGGATGAAGGTTAACTAATCAGGGACTAACAAGAACAGGTGCAGACAAGACAGAACAGAATTGTGACAATGGTTGGATGAGTTTGATGTGGAAGAACTTGACAGGCCTAACAGAGCCCTGACCTCAACCCGATTGAACACATTTGGGATGACCTGGAATGGAGATTGTGAGCCAGGCCTTCTTGTCCAACATCTGTGCCTGACCTAACAAATGCTCTACTGAATGATGGGGCAAAAATCCCACAGAAACACTTCAAAATCTTGTGGAAAGCCTTCCCAGAGGAATGGAAGCTGTGATAGCTTCTAAAGGGGAACCAACTAAATTTGAATGTCTCTATTTAGAATTCAATGCCATTACAGTCCCTGTTGGTGTAATGGTCAGGTGTCCGAATACTTGGGTCTATACAGATAATGCATACCATTTTAAAATATAACTATTCAATTATATTTACAATGCAAATGGTAACACTTTACAATAAGGTTCATTAGTTAATGCATTAACTAACATTAACTAACCATGAGCAATACATTTGTTACTGTATTTGTTAATCTTTGTTAACGTTAGTTAATAGAAATAGAGCTATTCGTTGTTTGTTCATGTTAGTTCACAGAGCATGAACTAATGTTAACAAGATTTTAATAAAGTATTAGTAAATGTTGAAATTAACATGAACAAACATTAATAAATGCTGTATAAGTGTAGTTCATTATTAGTTCATGTTAACTAATGTAGTTAACTAATGTTAACTAACGAACCTTATTGTAAAGTGTTACCATGTAAGTATAATATAATGGATTCAGATTGCATGCACAGATTTACCATTTAGAAAATAATATGTAAACATTACATAAAACATATACATATGTCAATAAGTTCATACTGGTTAATCAGGTGCGATTGTCCAGTTTATTTTCAGTTTGCCATCCTTGGATGTGGACACAGCACTCAAAGAATATTTCACAAACAACTGTGACCAGTGAATTGTGATTATTGCTGTGCGTTTTGTTCATATTCATACTGGTTCAGCCTATAGAGACTAACCGAGATTGTCATTTCTTTATACAATGAAGGTCACTGTTGCATCTGTGAGGAGGGCTCAGTAATTGAACATGCATTTCAATTTCTATATTTGGTATACAAATTGATAAGTCAGTATTCTCTCTTGAATACAATGGATAGGTTTATAAAGTCTGTCCTGCATTTGTATGGTGTGAAGCGAGTGTGGCCTTTGAATAAATAAATCAATATTTGTGTATGTGCTCAAATGATGTCCTAAGAGACAGAGGTCACGGAGGGCTGTGGAAACATGCTGAGGATAGTGTGTTTACTGCACAATCAGTGCTGCCAGAGAGATGTTGAATGTGTATTACTCCATTCCACATTCCAACTGCTATCCTGGGATCCCCAACAATAGCTGCACAAAGCCATTACTGCAGATAGTTCTCACTGGGAGACAGCATTGGCCCATATTTCTACACTTTCATTGACAAGGACAGGAGTGGTGATTCATTATTCTGACAATAAGAGAAATACAGAAAGCATTGTCTTTGCCTATGCTGTAAATGCTTGTCTGTCACAACAGTTTGGAGAGCCTCTCTCTTTGTGACCGATAAGAGGGCTGATTAATGTCCGACGAAATGCTGACATAATGCTCTTATCTTTGCAAATGCCACACACTGTTGGGTCTGATGAACCCGCTGCTTTTCCCACAGAGACAATCACTGAAGAGAGGCCTTAGGCTGTATTCCACTGAAAAATCCACAGATTCTCCCTTTCCACTATAATGGTGCTGGTGCGCATGCTGGAAACCGATGCCCTGGCAGCGGGAATGAAAAATGGCATAATTTACTTTTTTTTTATTATCATTAAATCATACGTAATTATCCACAGCAAAGCACTGTTACATTTCAACCACAAGAGTTAGATTTACATTTAGAACAAGGCTCTGGACAGGTTCAAATAATGAAAACAAAAAAATGAAACAAATAAAATTTTAACAGGACAATGAAAGCAAGTTTAATTGTTCTGAAGAGACATGCTTATTTGAAATTACCTTTAACCGGTCAATAACGTTATATTATCGATCTGTTTAACATTTTAATTTGGCAGTCAACCAATCATGAATACAAAAAGTACGGCCCATGCAAATGTGACGTTGACTCATCCAACATAAGTGAAATGCCCACGCTCAGCTGTCAAGTCATCATGAGTAAGTCGCCATAGCAATGCGCTGGCATTAACTTTTGAATCTCAGGAGTTGGATCTGAGGATATGTCACCAACCGTTAAAGCATTACATTTAAGTGAAAATGATTGGCAAGTAATATCCAGCGTGGTGTGTTTTGAGTTTCTTTCTTTTTATATAAATAAACATCATGTTGTCAAAGTTTGTTTTGTGGCTTTATGTATTTACCGACATTTTTCACAAGTTTCACCATTCTAAATGGAGGTGGGTGGAGCTACTTCACAAGGTTTAGTTACAAGAGGTGTGTTTGACTAGCCTGGCTCCGCCCTCCTACGTACTTCCGCTCAATTTCATTTTCCTTCAGAACTCCGTCTGGGATCGTGCCGTAGACTTTGGTTTCCAGAAATCAATTTTTTGTAGGACCAATCAGCGAATAGAGGGAGTGGCTGAGAACGATGACGTTGATGTATCGCGCGCGTCAGTTTGAGTTCAGTAATGGCAGCGGAGAAAGACGTGAGAAAAGCTATTCGGTCTGTTTTTGGAAAACTGCCGAATATGCAGAATTTAAAGCCGGAGCAAGAACAATGTTTGCTAAGTTTTGCTGCTGGCCATGATGTTGTGGCCCTCCTCCCCACGGGATTCGGGAAAAGTTTGATTTTCCAGCTCACTCCGCTAGTGCTGAATGAGTTAGCTAAGGCGAACGATAGGGATGCAAAGCCGATAGTTGTTGTCGTCTCCCCTCTTGTTGCACTAATGGAGGACCAAGTGAAGGAGGCAGAAAAGTTAGGAGTTCGTGCTGGGCAGCTCGGCGTGCACGATGACCGTGACATTTTGGACGGACGATTTAGCCTGGTGTTCGGAAGCCCCGAGTCCTAACGTTAGCTGCTAAACTGTTGTTGAAGATGCACTCAGGAGTCATGTCAGTATCACAAGAATCACTAAATTTACTGTTCAGAATTTGAGCTAAATAGGACACTTTGAGCCCCTTTGTGTACTCGTGCAGGACCATGGTTGGTGTGTCAGTTTTACATGTTGTAAATCATAAAAATCTGTTGTATTTGTTTTTAATAAAAATGTACAAACACATACTTTGAAGACCATAATTAATTAAGGTAATTAAGAAACAATAAGTCATATGAAAAATGGTTGTTTATTACACATCTGCAGAGAGAGACAGATTATTCACTGTATATGAATATTGCGGCAGATCCGAAGCAACCGGAGCGGTGTATTTTTAATGATTAGACCCAGCTTCGACCGTTGAATGAATACATCACTGTCCTTAGTGTCAAATATACATTTCGAATTAATAATTGTTCCTAGGTGAACAAAACCTGCAGCTCTCGTTGACAGACATCCTATTGTAAACATAGTCCTCTGATCATTCGGACTTGTTTCCGACCGGTTTCGGCGCATGACATACGTCAGGACCACACGTTAGTGATTGGCTATGACAGATCCTGAGTGACTCTGGGCAGATCCAATAGTTTTGAACTTGAACAGAGAACCCGCCTACAAGGAAGTAAACGTTTCTCAATGGAGCGAGGCCAGACTCTCTGTACAAATGAAATGTACGAGAGTCTGGTTGAACCAGGCTAGTGTTTGACATCGGCTGCGGCTGGATGTAAGCGATCGGCGAGAGTAGCCGCGTGCAGGCAGGGAGGAGCTGCAAACGGAGACGTAAAGTCGGACAATTTCTGGTTCCCGTAGTGACCGCTCACGTGGTGTTTGTATACTTTACCACTGCGGAAGTGAAATAAATGCAATATTTGCAAAATACACAGATGTTTCAGAGACATTTTCATTCAATAATTTATGTAGGCTACTGCTTCACACAGCGCCTGTTTGAACAAGAATAAAGTTCAACATAATCCTACAGCTACTATCAATGAAGTGGAATCAACGTTTTTAATCAGTTTTATTTTGATAAACATAACACAGTACATCCCGACTACATGAAAAGAGTGTTTACTGTTATAAAAAAAAACTGATTTGTGCGCTTTAGTGGAACTAAATGTGTGAGAATAAACACGAAACGCACGTGATCGTTGTCATGCGTTGAATCCGGCAAATCGTGGAACAGCTGTGTCGTCATCAAAGCTCCTGCAGCCGCTCTTCAGAAGCTGCACTGGCTGAGTTCTCCGGCTACTCTCGAATCGCTCTCGCGCTACTTTGATGGCATACGCCACAGTCACGTGGCGTCGGCGCTGTATCAAGTCGGACAAAATTTCTAACCAGCACGCACTGTTTCAAGTCTGCTGTCAATCGTTCTGCGCAGAGCTGCATGAAGTCGAACAAGCCTAATGTCTTTAGTATGAATTAGGGGCGTGGTTCAGCGAAGTTTGTAGCTGGAGAGAGAGGCACAGGCCGAGCGGTAAGTAAGAAGGTCAAGTGCAGATGATGAACACCTGTGTCTGATTGCAGTGATTGGAGAGAGAGAGAGAGAGAGAGAGAGAGAAGAGAGAGAGAGAGAGAGAGAGAGAGGAGAGAGAGAGAGAGAGAGAGAGAGAGAGAGAGAGGGGGAGAGAGACCCGGACTGGGAACAAACGTGCTGAGCCGAGAAAACGGCGTCTGTTTAATTCTGTTTGATGTCGTGCTGTGTCACGTAAGTGGCGCGGTGAATGTGCTTGTGCGCGCCTCTCTTTTTGTTTTCTTTGTGGCAAAAAGTAAAAAAAAAATATATGTTAATAACCGGTATATCTTATGATTAATTTTTAAGGCCTGTTTAGAACACAATTGTATCCAAAGCAACTTACAAATGAAGAACATTTTACAAATGAAGTGCATGTTATCATATAATTATATTGTTAAGCTGATATATCAACAAGATATTTGCCGTTGTTTTACTTTTTTGTTTGGGCAATAAATGTAAGATGTGGGACTTTTATATTGAGAGCTCAATTTAAGTAACATCAAGGAAAAAGATAAGAACTTCCTGATGGATGCACCCCTGTCACCTTCTGGCCTCTTCAGCAATGCAGTCAATTCTGTTGTCGACAGGTTTCAGGAATTAGCAAAACAGGCGGCTGCTTTCCAGAAACTCTCCCCACCACTCACATGTCTCTGGGGCTGCTGAGCGGGAGCAGCCCCAAATATCAAAAGCCAGCACCTCACACCGTTCCTCCAAGAAACAGAGCGTTGCTCCCCCACGAAAAGACTTGGGACAGGGAAATCTCTCTCAACCGCAGCCTTCGAGGGGTAAGACGGATCTGAGGACCGTCATTATTTCCAAGAAGGCTGTGGGGAAAAGGTCCTGACGCCCGAGGGCTCAGGCCAATGAGGGCATAATAAGGCTAGGCCAGTCACTCATTGTCACTGTACTTGTCTGATGTCAGCAGCGTCCAACGTGATATCTGTTGTACATGAGACCCTTGCAGTGGTGGCTCAGGACCAAAGGGGTTTCCCATAGGGGAAACACTTTTTGCATGATCAGGGTCACGATGCGATAACTACGTGCCCTAGTTATGTGGAAGAAACATTGCTTCCTGTCCCAGGGCCCCGTGATAGGAGATTCTTGTCATTCCAGGATGCTAACGACAGATGCCTCCCTCACAGGCTGGGGTGTGGTCCTGGAAGGATACACGGTCACAGGGTCTGTGGAGGGACTATCATCTCTCTTGGCACATCAATAGCCTAGAAATGTTGGCCGTATTTCTTGCCCTCAAGAATTTTCTTCCAGACCTCAGGGGCCAGTTTGCGTCTCAAGAAGTGTCTCTCTTTCCACTCTGGTTCTCCCTCACACATCCAGGTCCTCTCGACCTGGAAATGAACAACCTGCTATGCCCAGTTAGGGCGCTGAGCTGCCCTGTGGTGTAAAGCTGAACAACTGTTTGTATGTTTTGGGCCCCCTAACAAAGGGTCCCCGGCATCTAAGCAGAGAATGAGCAAGTGGGTGTGTGAGGCTATCTCACTTGCTTATGAGTCGACCGGACAGCCATAGGTGAAGGCTATCCCACTCTACTAGGAGTATGGCGGCCTCTAGGGCCCGTATGTCAGGGGTGGCCCTCCAGGATGTTTGTGATGCGGCAGGGTGGTCCTCACATTCATCAGGTTTTACTCTTTGGACTTGGACTCTACACCGGGGTCTGGGGCGATCTCGTCCTAGTGCTGCTCGCATAATTTCACACAGCACAGACAATTCTCACTATGGTGGTGTTAGTATAGACATTCTCTTAGCGTCAATCAATGCACCACGAGTTCCCTTAAAAGTGATCGCCTCGTTTACGACTGTAACCAAGTTTCCCTGAAGAGGGAACGAGATGCTGCATCATCTGTCAATATCCTATTGGCATATTATATATATTAAAGGGTACCTTTTATGGAATTTTGAAAATTACCTTTCATTTAGTGTGTAACATAGATCTAAGTGAACGAAAACATCCTGCAAAGTTTTAAATATGAAAGTTCACCGTATACAAAGTTATTGTCTCTCAAAAGTAAGAGTCGACTCTGAGTCGCTGATATGAATCGATAGACGAACGATGCTTTTTCTCTAGCTTTACGACATCACTTAGACAAGTTATTTGAATAAGATACGCCCACTCATTGCGCGAGCCAGAAAACATTGAAAACAACATGTCGACGAGCTGTTCTGAAGTGCGAATCGAAAGTGAACTTTTTTTTCACTGCCCAGGGATGAGCATGTGAAGAATTAGTGGCTAGAATTTATATTTACAACTATAACACACAAGTATAGCCACCTTGAGCTGTGTTCGCGTCATTTTAATGAGGATTACTTTACAAACATAAATGCTTTCAAGTGTGGATTCGCGAGTCGGTTGATACTGAAGAACGTTCAGTACCAAGTTTATTTGGATCGGCTTCCTCCTCCGAATCACAACCTGTAAGTACTGTTAATAATTGTTGCTTTTATGGGTTTTGTAGCATGCTCAATAAGTGTGTTGTGTGTGTGTGTGTGGTGTGTGTGTGTGTGTGTGTGTGTGTGTGTGTGGTGTGTGTGTGTGTGTGTGTGTGTGTGTGTGTGTGTGTGTGTGTCAGTTACGCTCAGCGGAGCTTAGGTCTCCAAGCTGTGTGTGTGTGTGTGTGTGTGTGTGTGTGTGTGTGTGTGTGTGTGTGTGTGTGTGTGTGTGTCAGTTACGCTCAGCGCTTAGGTCTCCAAGCTGTGTGTGTGTGTGTGTTTTTGAAATATGTAAAATGTTTGAGTTGTCATAAAGAATAGAGCGTATTGTAGTACTGCAGTGCTTTATCAATATGTTTAAGCTTTGGGTTAACGCAAAAAATAACTGACTGGGTCGTCTGACCAATCGCCGCAGTTTAGCGTCACGCAAAGGCGGGGTTTGAAAAATGAGTCGTCAAACTAATCATTTGGGAATCGGTGAGCAAATCAGGTAAAAATAAATGCATATTATAAGACAACAAAAGCGTTTTTTGTCATTGCATGCATGTAAAACTGATGTTGGGGACTCCCAGAACAACATTAGGAGCATTTTAAATGCCATAATAGGTACCCTTTAATACAATACACAGGGAAAATATGATGACTTAACACACTGTGCAATGTGACATACAGAGGAAAGGGATATATATCAAATTAACTTGCATCAACAAGTTAGCTCAAAGGGGAACTATTAATAATCAATCATAACTTGTTATGAATATTTGGCTCAGTTAATTGGATTGACTTGATGTAGCTAAATTAATATTGCAATCAATAAATCAGGTGGTACAAACTAACTCTTTTGATCATTCATTTATTCTAAGAAAAGGGTATATTTCATGGCCACAGAAAAATAATTATTTCTTAATCATTTTCAGAGTACCTCATTAAATGTATATACTTGCATGGCATTTGCAGCGGACACATTTCTTGAAGATCTTGGAAAACGAATTTGATGTTTCCCTTGAGTGTCAAACATTGAAGTTGGAATTGTTTTCCTCTCCGTTGGATGAAGAAGATATGATGAACTTGCATGGGTAGTTCTGGATGAAGGTTTTCTTTCTCTCCATGAGCAGAAGAGGCCTTGGGCTGGAGTGGCCACACAGGCAACCAAGGAGTGAGGAAGTCGGAAGAGTTGGTTGCCCATTCAGTGATGGTAAAGTTGCAATTGGATTAAAGAAAATACAGTCTGACTCTGTTGGGAGAGTGAAGGCATAGCAGGCTGGACAGACATCAACCCGAAGAAGCAGCAGTGAAGGCCAAAGGAAGAGAGGACTAAGAGGGCGTGATCTTATGGTCAATGATTTTTAAAGGGTGAAGATGTCTCACCCTCTGGATGGTTGTGAGCCAATAAGCAGTTGTTCCCTTTGGAGGGAATTTCTTTATGCCCTTTGTTTAAGTCCTTTGAACATGTAATTTGACTGGTATTAGTATTAGCTTATAATATTAGTGCATCACAATGTTAGCAAAATGTAATGTAAATTAACAAATACGGGACGAAGATTGGAGTTTATAGAGACGAAACATGCTACACACATACTCCAAAAAAAATGTAAAACTTTCCCTAAAACACTTGTCGTCCAATAAAGTGTATTTAAGTGCCAATAGGCACTCTTTGGCTTGATAGAATTTAAACAGAGACCACACTACACCATACTATGATCCGAAAGACCTGATGGAATAATAGAACAGCTCTCAACAATACTGCCATGATATTTAAAAACATAAAACTTATCCAGTCTTGCTAAAGAAATTGTATTACCACGAACATGAGACCAAGTGTATTTTCTTTGTTCTCCATTAAGCTGCCTCCAAATATCAATTAATTCATGTGTTTTTTTTTTACTGAACAAGACGCTGACTTGAAGGTAAATGAGGTTCCACATGATTCCTGTCCAGATTAGACTCTGTGCAATTAAAATCACCACCCAAAATTAAATACTCGTCAACAACAACATTTTGTAAGACAGAAGACAAAGTACTGTAAAAAAGCATTTTCTCAACAACTGAAGTTGGTATATACACACAAATAAAAACAAAGACAACATTTTCAAAAGAGGCTCTTACTTTTAAAAGTCTACCTTTAATAACCTCTTCAACCTGATAAGAGTGTGGGCTGAAACCCTTAGCGAAGAGAACAGCAACTCCACCACTAATTGTGGTATTGCGACTTAGAACAGCAACCCCATTCCATTCCACTGCCCAATCAGCGGCATTATTAAAATCAGTATGTGTCTCTTGTATCATAACATCATACAAGAGACACATACTGATTTTAATACATAGCATAACATCAATTTTTTTCTGATGAATTACTTCAAACAATGCTGCTCTTGTATACATATATCTGGCACCATTCAGATTCAGAGTAGCAACATTAGCTTGACACATACCTAAAGAAAAGAAAAACAATGTCCACAAAAAAGACCCACTAAAAATGCCCCCCCCCCCCCCCCCATTTTTGTAATCCCCCCAGCCCCCCATCCTCATAACTACACTCAAGAGTTAAATTTCCTCACTATTTTTTTTTAACCTGTAGACCTCTTTATTTGTAAAGGATCCATCCATCATAAAAGCCTTAGTATTCTCAACAAACTGCCCTGTATTAGGAAAATATTCATTAATGCACACACCCCTTTTATTCTTAGTAGCTCTAAGAAACAATTTAATATCGTCAACCTCATAATGACCGGAAAAATGTCTCTGAGAAAGACAAACACTTGAATCAGATGAAGCACTATCACTTTCCGTGTCGTCGAACAAATCACTTGTATCTGATTTTTTCGCGTGTCTATCAGTCCCAGTTCTACCAGGCTTCCTCCTCTTTAACGGGACTTTAAAATCTGCCTGCGCCGTTTCTATTGGAATGACGTCACCCACAGTAGGCTGCAGCTCAACATCGAGAGCACCGTTTAAATGCTTCTCCGCCTCAATAACAGCTCCCCCAGCCTGAACATTAGACACAACTAATGTAACACCAGAAGCTGTACTTTCAAGCGCAGATTCTTCCGTTAAAGCAATCACAAGAACAACATCACTTCTAGCCTCTGAGACGTGTAACCCTGTCCCTGACCCACCCGGAGCCTCCTCAACCGGCCCTGCTTCAGCACTAACAACAACATCACTTCTGACGTCACCACCACCTGGCACATTATTTGAATTTTTCCCGGGACATGCACAAATTAAATGACCCGTTTGGCCACAACTAAAACATCTCATGTTTCCCGATGTCTTGTAAATGATGTAATCATAATCATCTGCCCGAAAGTGCAAAGACAGATCCATGTCAGCATCATCATTCACTACCATGTAGACGAACCGCCTAAATGAAACAACATGCTTCAAAAAAGGCAACCCACCACCGATAGCGATCCATACCGAGACAAAGCCTTAACTAGTATCTCATCGCTTAAAAACGGCTGTACATTAGATAGCGTGACTTTCTTTGAACGTGTAGAAAGCGGAAGTACAGGGTTAAACAGATCGTCAACAACTATTCCTGCCTCAACTAATTCATTAGCCTTTTAGACAGTACTGAGAAATACGACAGTGGCATTATTCATCCTGGAGGCAGACATTATGTTTTCATGGCCAACCACCACTCCCACTGCAAGACAGCACTTCTCTACACTAACCGCGGGCGCCACTTTCACACCATGACGGCGGGTCAATAAACCCAAACAACACCGTGAGTGTGGGGCCGTCATGCTCCCGGTACGGTGGCTTGTGGCCCAAAACAACTACAACAAACCCCCCAAACTGCACAAAAACAACAAACAAAAGAAAGACCCCAAAAAAGCCAGAAAGAAAGAAAATTAGATTCACTCACACTCACAGAGTCCAAACGCATTCGGCCCATACTCCGCACTCCCACCAAACTCCGCCCACTCACTCACAGCATCCGCTCAGCACTAATTATAAAGGGCGGTCTCTCATATAGACGCCTGTCTAAAATACAAGCCGCTGCATTTCGACGATTTGGGGAAAAAAAAGCCTGGGCTATTATTTAAAGTTTTACGGTATACAAAAAAATGAATAATAGTGATAATAATTATGGTGAATAAAAGCAAGGAAAAATAAGCTAAATATTTACAGATCAGAGAGTTATCAGATAAATAAGTAATCCAAGAGAAAAAGGGACACAATTAGTGAAGCCAAAGAAATGAAAACGACAAAACAAAACGTCTCAGGTTACTATTGTAACCATAGTTCCCTGAGAACAGGGAACGAGACGATGCGTCGAAACGCTGCGGGAACGCCTTCTGCGTGAATGCGTCTGAAGCATCTATGCCAACTAGTCCAATGGAAAAAGGGAATGAGCGTCACGGGCGGGTGACGTCATGACCAGGAAAGGATAAGAGCACTTCCGCTGCTCGCCGGCATTAGCTTCGACAGTGCCGAAGCAAGCCGATCGCAGGGACGCCAGAAGTATGGCAGGGGGACGCATCGTCTCGTTCCCTGTTCTCAGGGAACTATGGTTACAATAGTAACCTGAGACGTTCCCTTATCGAAAAGGGAACTTCGAGATGCGTCGAAACGCTGCGGGAACGAGAATACCCAATGCGCCATAATTCAAGTACCTGAGTGTCAGACTGTTCAGCTAAGCACTAAGCACCTGAGAACCTGGGGCAGCATCCAGGTCCAGGCTGTAAAACCTCACGAATGTGAGCGGAGAGGACCAGCCCGCCGCATCACAAACGTCATGGAGAGAAACCCCATGCAGCAAGGCTTTAGAAGCCGCCATACTCCTGGTAGAATGAGCTCGGACCACCAAAGGACAAGGCTGGCCCGAGTACTCATAAGCAAGTGAAATAGCCTCGACTATCCACTTACTGACTGACTGTTTTGAAGCAGGAAGACCTTTTTTAGGTGATCCAAAGCAAATAAATAGTTGATCGGACTTCCTGATTGAGGATGTCCGATGTACATATGTGTCCAATGGTCGCACTAGACACAACAAGTGCAGTCTTTCCTGGTCCGCAGTTGCAAACGGAGGAGGACAGAAAGCCTGCAGCACGATAGGCCTCGGAGTCAAGGTCGGCACCTTAGAGACGTATCCCTGTTTTGGATAAAGGAACGCCTTGACCATCCCCGGTGCAAATTCAAGGCAGGTGGGGGAGACCGAAAGAGCCTGAAGGTCACCAACTCTCTTGAGGGACGAAATAGCTAGGAGAAAGATGGTCTTAAGAGTAAGGAACTTCTGAGACCGAATCTAAGGGCTCGAATGGAGCCCTAGACAGGCCTACTAGAACTACAGTCAAATCCCAAGCTGGCACCTTAGTGCGAATTGCAGGCCTCAGCCTCAAAGTGCCACGAAGGAAACGTGTAATCAGGGGGTCTCGACCCAAAGATATACCTCCCACCATGGTATGGTAAGCCGCAATGGCTGCCACGTAAACTTTTAGTGTGGAAGGACATAAACCTGACACAAAGCGCTCCTGCAGGAACTCGATTACTGTGTTGACAGAACAATTAACCGGATCCCACTGATGTCGGTGACACCATAAGGAGAAAACTCTCCATTTAAGTGCATACAGTTTCCTCGTAGCTGGAGCTCTGGAGCTTAGGATGGTCTCAACAGCCTCAGCTGAAAGACCACTATCTACAAGTTGGGCCCCCTCAGAGGCCAAACCCAAAGATTCCATATCTCTGGCCGAGGGTGAAATATTGTGCCCCCGGCCTGAGACAGAAGGTCCCTCCTCAAAGGGATCTCCAATGGAGGCCCGTCTAGCAGAAGGATCAGGTCCGCAAACCAGATCCGACTTGGCCAGCGTGGTGCTACTAGCAGCAGGCTTATCCCACACTGACGGACCCGCTCCAGAACTCCTGGGAGCAGAGCAACAGGGGGAAAGGCGTACAGACGTAGCCTCGGCCACGTCTGCACCATGGCATCCAGCCCCAGGGGGGCCGGGTGAGTAAGTGAATACCAGAGGGGACAGTGGTCGTGTTGTGAGACGCGAACAGGTCCACCTCTGCTCTGCCATATGCCTCCCAGATTTTCTCCACCGCCTCGGGGTGGAGTCTCCAGTCCCCTGGCCTCAGCTCCTGCCTCGACAGGATGTCTGCTCCTATATTCTGGTCCCCAGGAATATACACTGCCCTCAGGGAGAGTACCTTCCCCAGGGACCACAGGAGGATCTGGTGCGCCAGTTTGCAAAGCGGACGCGACCTCAGACCCCCCTGGCGGTTCAGATAAGAGACCACTGATGTGTTGTCTGTTCGAACGAGCACATGATGGCCTCTTAGGTCCGGAAGGAAATGTCTCAACGCATTGAAGACAGCCATCACCTCCAGGCAATTGATGTGCCACGAAAGATGATGGCTTTTCCACAGACCCTGAACCGAGCGGCCTTCTATTACCGCTCCCCAGCCGGTGAGGGAAGCATCTGTCGAGATAGTAGCTCGATGGCAAAGAGCTCCCAACACCGGGCCCTGGGTTAAGAACCAGTGTTTCCTCCATATCTCTAAGGCACGAAGGCATCGCCGCGTAACCTTGATCATACGGAGTGGGTTTCCCCTCGGGGAGAACCCTCTGGTCCTGAGCCACCACTGTAAAGGCCTCATGTACAGCAGGCCAAAAGGTATCACGTTGGACGCTGCTGCCAGTAGACCCAACAGTTTCTCGAACTGTTTTACAGTGCGTGACTGACCTAGCTTTAGCTCTTTGGTGGCTGCCAGGATAACAGCTACACGAACGGGCGATAGGCTGGCCCTCATCGTCACTGAATCCCATACCACACCAAGGAAAGTGGTTCTCAATACTGGAGAAAGCACACTCTTCTTGGTATTGAGCATCAACCCCAACATCTGCATAAGAGCGAGAACGACACCTCGGTGCCGAACCGCCAACTGCTCCGATTCCGCAGAATCAGCCAGTCACCGATGTAGTTCAGAATACGTACGCCCTGAAGCCCAAGGGGGCTAGAGCTGTATCCACGCATTTCGTGAACGTGCGGGGTGATAAAGCTAGACCGAAAGGAAGAACCCGATATTGGTATTCTTTGCCCCCGAAAGAAAACCCTAGGAACTTCCTGTGCTGAGGGAGGATGGAGATATGGAAGTATGCATCCTTTAGATCTATCGTGACAAACCAGTCCTCGGATCTGATTTGGGTCACGATCTGCTTGAGGGTCAGCATCTTGAACTTGAGTTTCTGAACTGACCGATTCAACAGGCGAAGATCTAAAAAGGGATGCAACCCTCCATCCTTTTTTGGAACAATGAAATAACGGCTGTAAAAACCCGACTCTCGGTCGGGTGAGTACACCTGTTCTATGGCCTCTTTTGCTAACAGGGCCCTTACTTCTTGCTCCATTACCAGAGCCTGCTCGGGATGCACCACTGTGGGTAGCACCCCGCTGTAACGAGGAGGACGAGAGCCAAACTGGATTCTGTATCCTTTCTCTACAATCTGCAGGACCCAATGAGAAATATTCGGCAGAAGCTTCCACGCTGCCAGAAAATTTACTAAGGGAACCAGCCTCTCGAGGCTGGTCTCTGGTGTTACTGAGAGAGCCAAATCTGGAGCCTGAAACATACCGGCAGGAACTACCTGACCTGACTGCTCTAAAACCCCCCTCAGAGGGCGCGAAACCGATGCTGTGCCGCAGCATAGCACCAGCGACTCGCTGGAGACCACTGCGCCCTGAAGCACCAGAGGTGGCAGGGTTGGCAGGAGGGTCTCGTGAGGACCCCGAAGTGGAACGGGCACCGTATAATGAGGTGAACACCGCTCCACTCCGGTCGGGGCTGTCCTCACAGGCCTGATGCCTAAGCATCAGGACCTTTTTTTTTTAACCGAAGCTTTCTTCGCCTGAAGAACGGTCCTCAGATCCGGCTTAGGCTTAGGCGACTTCGGTTGAGAGGGTTGCGTCTGTCTCCAGTATCTACATGGAGGAACACGAGACGCAGCACTCTCTTTCTGTGCACATAATATGATGAACTCGACGGCTGGGGCTGCTCACGCCCAGCAGCCCCAGGGGGGCTGGACACAGCGAGGGAGAAACCTTATTATATATATTTTTTTTTATATATATATATCTTTTATCACCTAACAACGACCGCATGGAATGCGTCGCCGAAGAGACCCGAAGGCTCAAATTTCGCTATATCCAGAACCCAGCAGATCGGCCTGATAAGCCTGGAGCATTATAATATAGATTTCTATAAACATTCTCCAGCTGACCTGCTGCCGTATAAGCTTTACCCATAAAACCAAAGTAGTTCTGCTTAAACCTACGCGCTGCCTCGGCAAACGCGAGATCCCAGCCACAGAATCTTATTTTTGCAAAATACACTCGAAATCTAAGCGGTGCCTCGGCAAACGCGAGATCCGAGCTAGATTCTGATTACAACATTAAACCTACACGCTGCCTCGGCAAACGCGAGATTCTTTAGTATAGGCTTATGAGCAAAGCAGAGACTTAAATGATGATACTAGACCAGGTGAAAAAATAGCATTTTCCTATTTTTATTTCTGTTCAGCCTGGGGCATCATATCATAACCGTAATCTTTCAACCCTCTAATCTTGAATAAACATTAAACACGAGGGCTGAAAGTAGTGATAAATACGGTTTATTCCATAATTTAAATATTCAGTGTGTAAATCAGGGAAAAAATGGAAGCCTCGTGGTGGAGATAATGTGATAGAAATAAGAAAACGCTCGTCAAGTTTCTTAAGACGAGCGTTCCTTTTTCTCAGTTGGCCATTAAATATTTAATTTACTAACAGCACGGGACAAAACCTCCACCAGTTCATCATATACTGGAAAAATAGATGGCGAATCTAATTCAACAGTGTGTGTGCTTGCTTTCACTTTCAATATTCTCAACACAAACCTCCTCGGAGGAAGAATATGAAGGAAAAAAGGGCTCTCTCTCCCCGAGCGGAAGAAACCGCAGAGCGTGCTTCCAACACCGGGGAGATAGAGCTGGATCTTCGGGTAAGGAAGAAGAAAAGGCCCTCGGACCGTTCTCCCACCCCTCCAAAAGATCCTTTTGCGATCCCCAGGAATGCATTCTCCGCGCCGCCTCGGCAAACGCGGGTCCTGTATCCCGTGAGAATCGCGAGCCTGCCACTATCATACAGAGTGACAGGCGAGAGCAGAGCATGCTAATCTGGTAGTTTCACTTTCACAATGTTAGCACTCAGCATGCTCTTACTCTCAAACAAAATGACAAAAAGCTGTGTGTGTCCCCACCCGTTTAAATAAACGCGGGCAGGGAGGAACACACTGTTTGTACATTTGTTTCGCCATAACGATACCAACAATATTGCAACAGACAACAATAAATAGACAGGGACAGTTTGACACAGATCGCTTGCTGAGGCACAGAAGCTAATGCCGGCGAGCAGCGGAAGTGCTCTTATCCTTTCCTGGTCATGACGTCACCCGCCCGTGACGCTCATTCCCTTTTTCCATTGGACTAGTTGGCATAGATGCTTCAGACGCATTCACGCAGAAGGCGTTCCCGCAGCGTTTCGACGCATCTCGAAGTTCCCTTTTCGATAAGGGAACTCAACTTGTAATTAAACTCTAATCTAACTGTTGAATGCCTCGAAATAAATGTATTAACACCGTTACTGAATTTAACGTGTCGTTTTCTTTATTCTTCCATATATCATCTTCTTCACTTATCTCTTTACATTACTGTCTCACACACCAGAGCTCCCTCTAGAGGTTTACTATAGAACACCACATATTCCTCTCTCTTAAGAACAAACATACCATAACAGTGACTCATTACCAGTAACAGTAAGGATACAAGATAACAAGTATTCTTTTTTTTTCCTTAACTTCATTTTGATATTACCCCCAACAGTATGATTTGAACCCAGAACAAGTAGTCACCTAGTAATGCAATTACAAAACACTCAAATGTAACGCTCACAAACAGTACTCGCAGAATACTGACAGAACAGGTATTCATTATTTTTCTTATAATGCAGAGACACATATGATGTGCTAGCAATGCGTTAAGTCACCTGTTACATCACATAATCCTGAGTCCATGCAGGCGCATGCCTACTCCGAACAGGCCGTGCAACTATAGGTTGTTCACTCCCTAACGATTCAGTGTTCCCAGAGTCAAACAATGACAGTTCACTTGACTCATCTGACTCTGTTCCACTTGGAACAAGTGCAGGTGCAAGGTGAGATGCATTCCAACATGTCCATCAGACAGTCTATATGTGTATAGTCCTTTCTTACCCACAACCTTTAGGGGTTTCCCAAATTTAGACTGGGTCTTTGGCACAATTCCTGGTCTCTTTACACAAACATAAGACCCACACTGAAATGAGACATGCTTTGCGCTGCGTTTCCGGTCACTGTACTGTTTACTTTTTGCCTGTTTCTCACTCACATGCGAAGCCAGCTGTTGAGGTGAGAGAAGTTTACCAGCAGGTGGCAAGTGAAAACCCGAAACGTTAAGTTTGGTTAACATGGGTCTCCTATGCAAGAGTTCAGTTGGGGTGCACTGTGTTGTGGCATGCGGTGTTGTGCGATATGCCTGCAGAAAGTCTTTGGTGAACTCCTTCCACCCTCTTCCTTCCAGTGATGCAGTTTGTAAGCTATCCTTCAAGCTGCGATTGAAACGTTCAACTTCCCCGTTTGCTCTAGGGTAATACACAGATGATGCCCTGTGTACGATTCCTCTGGCTTGCAGGAATAGCATGAAATCATGTGAAGTGAACTGAACTCCATTGTCAGAAATCAGCTCTTTCGGGTTCCCCTCCCTACTAAACACAGTAGACAGGAACTGTATCACAGACTGGGTGGTAGGATGTGAAACAAACGCTATCTCAGGCCACTTACTGTAATAGTCCACCAGAGTGACTGCAAAGCGACAGTCCAAGGGTGCTGCGTCAAAAGGACCCCTGATGTCTATGGTCACTTTTTCCCAGGCGTCAGAAGGATAGGGTACAGGTTGGAGTGGTGTTATGTGTGTGACAGCAGATTTGTCATGTAACTGACATGTAACACAAGATTTCACAGCCATTTCCACTTGTGCGTCCATGCCAGGCCACCAGTAGAGTTCTCTCAGCCTCCTTTTCGTCCTCACGATGCCTTGATGTGTGTCATGCGCAAGCGCGATGAACTTGGGCTGGAGACATTCTGGAAATAGGAGGCGGCTGGTCCCCCGCACCACACATCCATCCTGGAGTGAAAGTTCATGCCGTATTTGAAAATATGGCCGTAAAACACAATCCAGTGCCTTTGCACACTTTGGCCATTTTGAAGTGAGCAATCCACGTAGCTCGGCTTGAATAGGACAAGAATTGCATGCTGCTTTGAACTCAGAGCTGGTTATTGCAGTGATTGTGGAAGTGAGTGCTACAACTTCAACATCAAGTTCCAAACTAGGTTCAGTACTAGGCAGCGGTAAGCGAGATAAACAGTCTGCAGTCACATTCTCACGCCCTGGTTTATACTGAATGTCATAGGTAAATGCCATCAGCCTAGCTGACCATCTGGCTATGCGCATACCTGCTCTGCCTTGACCCTTAGATGTTAGAAGAGTGGTCAGTGGGCTGTGATCTGTCCGCAGTATGAAGTATCGTCCCCACAGGTAGGTCCTCCATCTCTCTGTGGCCCAAACACATGCTAGTGCTTCTTTTTCTACCGTGGAGTACTTCCTCTCTGCTGCTGTAAGGGTGCGTGAAGCAAATGCCACTGTTCTCTCTGTGTTGTCTGCATGCAGCTGGGTAAGAACACCTCCTACTCCATAGTCGGAGGCATCTGTGGTCACAATAGTGGTTAGTTCTGGATTGAAAAGTGTGAGGGCAGCACTATTCACGATCAGACTTTTTACAGACTCAAAGCTCTCCTGAGCCTCAGGTGACCAAATGAACGGAACAGTGCCGCGTAAAAGCATGCGCAGCGGCTCCACCACGGTAGCGAAGTTTGGTATAAATTTAGAATACCATGACGTAAGACCCAGAAATGAACGAAGACTAACCTCGTCAGCAGGAGGTGGAGCATCTGCCACTGCAGAGACATGTGAAGCATCAGGCCGCAATCCCTTCTCAGACAGCGTGTGACCCAGAAATGATAGTTCGGATTGTCTGAAGTGACACTTTGCGGTGTTCAGTTTGAGTCCTGCCTTGTTAATTCGCTGCAGCACAGATAGTAGGTTATCATCATGTTCCTCAAGTGTTGCTCCTGTGACCATGATGTCGTCTAAGTAGCAATGAGCAGCAGACTGACCTTTAAGGATTTCAGACATCATCCTCTGGAAGCAGCTTGGAGCTGAGGCCAGTCCATATGGAATCCTTTTGAAACGAAATAACCCATCATGCGTAATAAACGCAGTAAGGTTCCGACTTTCCTCGTGCAACTCAACCTGATGGTAAGCACTTTGGAGGTCTAGTGTGGAAAACACCGTAGCTCCGCACAGATTTGCGAACATCTCCTCCATATGCAGAAGAGGAAAACTGTCTACAACAATGGCTTTATTAGGCTCCCTTAAGTCGACACAAAGCCGAATACCCCCGTCTTTTTTTCTGGTGACCACTATCGGTGAGACCCACTCAGATGCATCCACAGGCTCGATTACGTCCTGTTGTACAAGCTTCTGTAATTCCTTGGACACCTCGTCACAGATTGAGAAAGGCAAGCGCCTCAGTTTCTGCTGAATGGACTGTACCTCAGGCCGAATCTTGACACAATGCACAAATCCTCTTGCACATCCCAATCTGTTTTCGGAACTTGCAGCAACAGACGAGAGAGATTGCGAACACTGAGCTGTACTGACCTGGCCATCACATAATTGTAAACACAGTCCCGTAAGAAGATCTCTGCCCAGCACAGCTGATCCCTATTGTACAATGTATAGGTCTGCAGTAGTGCAATGGTCACCGTATGAGATACTGGCTGGCAAACATCCTTTCACATCAATTGCATCACCCCCAAAACTAACTAGACTGAGTTGAGAGGGGTGAGAGGGGTGCTTGACTGAACGATCCAGTGTAAATTGACATTGGTAGTATAGACACAGCTGATCCAGTATCTTTAGCTGAATGTCCCGTTTTTGTCCTGTGCTTACACGTATTTGTACTGTACACATTACTTTGCCACAGTCACGAGCAGAGTGTTCAACATTTAACACAGTCACTTCAGGCACTGTAATTTCACTCACCCGTTTGTTTCCATGCCTTAGCGTAATGTCCTTTTTTTGTTACAGTTCCTGCACACTGCGTCCTTAGCAGGACATCTGGGAAAATTAGCTGCGTGTTGCTCAGAGCCACAGCGGTAGCAAGTACATGGACGGGTGTGGATGGTCCGTGCATCGCGTCGGCTTTATGTTTGTTCCATCGGGGCCTGTTATGTTGTTGAACTGCTTGTACTGAGTTGTCGGATGATGCTATCATCGCTTTGGCCTCCGCTGTAGCAATTTCAATTTGCCGGGCGACAGTCACAGCTTTTTTAAGGTTGAGTGGCACTTCCAACAGTAGCCGTTCTCTGACGCGCGTTGAATTAGTCTTTTCAACCAGCTGATCGCGTATCATCTCATCCTCCATAGTGCCGAATTCGCAGGTGGCAGCCAGTTCACGGAGAGCAGCGATATACTGGTCTGTGGATTCGCCCGCTGCGTTGACTGCGTTGCCGGAAGCGATAACGTTCAGCGACCACGTTAACTTTAGGAACGAAAAAGTCCTGTATTGCACTCAAAGCAGAAGCGTACGTATCATCTCCCTGTTGACTCACATTAAGAGTGTAGAACTATATTTGCCCTTCGGCTACGAGGCAGTGTATCAGCAGAGCACGCTTCCTAGCATTAGATAGCTCCTCTCCCAGGGCCATCAAGAAATTGTCGAAAGTTTTAATCCATGCTGTGAACGGGATCGGCGGTTCTCCCGGTGTTTGCAGGAACGGGGTGGGTTGGCTCAAACTCAAAGCCATCCTCGTTGCCAATATGTTGAATGCCTCAAAATAAATGTATTAACACCGTTACTAAACTTAACGTGTCGTTTTCTTTATTCTTCCACATATCATCTTCTTCACTTATCTCTTTACATCACTGTCTCACACACCAGAGCTCCCTCTAGAGGTTTACTATAGAACACCACACTAACTAATAAACGAAAGAAAATAAAATAAATCACATCTTCAGCGTCAAAGGCCCTAACTGAATTACTAAATGACTAACAAATACAAAACATACAGAGGGTGGCATTCACTTTCTTACCTGGGCTTTATTCTTCCACATATCATCTTCTTCACTTATCTCTTTACATTACTGTCTCACACACCAGAGCTCCCTCTAGAGGTTTACTATAGAACACCACACTAACTAATAAACGAAAGAAAATAAAATAAATCACATCTTCAGCGTCAAAGGCCCTAACTGAATTACTAAATGACTAACAAATACAAAACATACAGAGGGTGGCATTCACTTTCTTACCTGGGCTATATATACATAGAGTTACCTAGGTGTTGTTTTATGTAAGTCACGTGACAATTTATCTTTCCACCTTACTCTTGGTCATCTCAAACCATGCATCAAAAGGCAGAAAGGAGAATGTAAAAGGAAAGTATCACAACAATATTCAAAACGAGATGGCAACCAAAAAGTAACAGGGTTACTTTTAACTGCTGGCGGGAAACTTGCTGCGGGGAAGGTGACGTCACGCCATTGATAGAAACTAGGGCTGGGCGATATGGCCTAAAAAAATCACAGATTTTTTCACAAAAAATCCGATTAACGATTTAAATAAAAAATAATCTCTCCCTACTTAAAATCAATCTGCAGATGACAAAGAAATTGTTCAAAACAAGTTTTAACTTTATTTTGTTTTGATATTCCTTTCTGGGATTTCATCTGGATTCCCCCCTTCAAGTGAAAAAATAACCTAATGCTATAAACATACAGAGAGCCCTGTCAGTTAGTGTTATTATTAAAGGTTAAAACTAACTCAAATTAAATATAATGCTTTTTTATAATAACAACGTTATAATATATTAATGATATAGGTACACATAAAATAAATGTGTAATATAGTTATCATATTTAGCAAAATACTCCTCTCTATAGCAATTATTTTAAGTCCAACTAACATGCGTGCTATGGGTCATTAAAAGGCATTCCTGAGGGAAATGTAATGTTATGTGACATATTGTTCTCCAGCTGTTTTATGGACATCTTTCCATGGTTGAAAAACACTGATCGATCGATTTTATTACATTTCGGTAAGTTATACTTTATCTTTCAAATTACCTATTGATCATTCTTGTTTATTTACTATTAACTAGTTGTAAAGAGTAACAAATTATCGGTTCACGTGCCGCTTGAACTGATATTGGTAAGCGAATTTTGTAATAAAATTGACAGAATCTGAGAGCTAAGAATCTGTTTCATATTAATAGTAACCTTCTCTGTCTTGTCTGTCGGTGTCAGTGTCCTCTTTGCTTCGTGATTTTTCTCTGCGTGAGAAAATGGATGTGTGGCATGAGAGCGTGTAAAATGTGACACTTGCGTGACTCTCGCAGTGAATTTGTGAGTTGGCAGCCCAGCAGATTCAGTTTGTAAATGTTATCAGAGGGTTTGCTTGTTCTGCCGCGGTCTTGTTTATTTGCCATGTTGTTTGTGTATCTCTATCATGGCAAGCGCTGAGCCCGGTCGGAACTACGGGAGCCCAGAGGGGAGCGTCGGCGGTTTTTAAAGAGAAAACAGATTTTCATTTAAACAAATACCTACACAACATAATACCTTAGCCATGGTAGGTGCCATATTGAATTTTCTGTATATGAAAACAAGGCTTTGAGGGATATATAGACTGGCTTGCACTTTATAAAGGTCAAAGATCACATGTAAATATTCAAAACTCACAACTTTCAAAACTGTTTGATGGAGTTTTTGTCTACTGAAAGTCTTTTAGAAAGGTGTATAATCAATTGGAACAATACAATCAATTAAACGCACTGTATTTCTATCCTTCAGTGAGCCTGGTTTACATTTCTATCAAAAATCTAATATGTTACCCTGACTAAGGTCTATTAAGTATTTTCTCCGACACCCTGTCAGTGGAAAATGGGCATGAAAGACATTCATAGCACACTGTCTGAACAGTTAAATGTTTAGAAAATCTGCAATAAAACCCATTATAAAAGCCTTCCAAGACAAAGTCAATAGTAATGAAGTGAATTAGACATTCATCCAGTAGAGCAGGTTTCTCTCATCCTCTTTGAAATTTCTCATTTCCGTCACTGCAAATCTACGGTGGTCATTCTCAAAGTTTCTTTCCTCTGAGATGTAGCATCAAGTTTCATATTAATCACAGCAAGACAGATTCAAACCCACTGAGATGGAAATTGAATCTAGAAAATTGACTTGTTTTCTTCAAATCAACCCACATTATTTAAATAGAAACCATATTTGAATGGTGAGCAGAATCACTTGCTGTTTGGTAACTGACCTGAGTTCCTCTCATTGAATTGTTATCCAGTTTTGTAAGAAGCTCCCTTTAAATCTCCACCAACTGACTTCATGTATCATCTCATTAAAGCCAAGCCACTTTTTGAATGATAAAATCAGCTTATTGCTTGAGAATTCATAATAACATTCAATATAACAGTTGTTTTTTTTTGCCTGAAATTCTGGTAATCAGTACATCGTTACAGGATCATTAGATTAGATCACAGATAAATTTAAATGATGAATCTGTTGTTTGATCTGTGCTATATCTGCACATCGCTATTTCTGACTTTTGATAGACTTTTAGAAATGTGGGTTATATTTTCTGCACATTTAATCATTGCCCATTGGTTATGAGTAAAATTGTAGCACGACTAAGCAGGACAAGCAGAAGGGATGTTTTAGAAATCATGTTCATCCATTTGCCATTACTGGATATGGAATATGTGGTAACACTTTATTTGAAGGGGTGTGCATAAGACTGACATGACACTGTCATAAACATGACATAACACCTGTCATGAACATGAAGGAGTCTTTATTAATGTTTATGACTGTTGTCATTAAGTGTCATTCGTTAAATTATGACACTTTTAATTCAAAGTTGACATTGTTTAAAATGTCTTTGTTATGACAACTTGACATTAACAAAGACAAAAATGTCTTTGTTATGACAACTTGACATTACCCAAGACAAAAATGTCTTGATTATGACAACTTGACATTAACAAAGACAGAAATGTCTTTGTTATGACAACTTGATATTAACCAAGAAATCATAACCTGTCAACCTGTCACAAATATGTCATAACAGGTCTAATTATCAAACTTCAAGCATTTTGCAGTGTAATAACCCTTAATGACATCTTTATAACTAGTACAATGTGTTCCACTTTACTTGAGGACAGGTAATATTCATGACACAGTTATAATGGTGTCATGACGGCCAAAGTTGTGACAGGTTGACAGGTTATGATTTCTCGGTTAATGTCAAGTTGTCATAACAGAGACATTTCTGTCTTTGTTAATGTCAAGTTGTCATAATCAAGACATTTTAAACAATGTCAACTTTGAATTAAAAGTGTCATAATTTACCGAATGACACTTAATGACAACAGTCATAAACATTCATAAAGACTCCTTCATGTTTATGACAGGTGTTATGTCATGTTTATGACAGTGTCATGTCAGTCTTATGCACACCCCTTCAAATAAAGTGTTACCGAATATGTTAGGAAACTCGAGATGAGGGGTATAACTGGATAATGTGTAACATGTTAAATCTGGCTGCTTCTCATCAGCTTGACATAAATTCAGCTTAAAGATGAATACACAGAGTCCTTTCTAAATTATAAGTAAAGAAGAATGTTTTGTAGAGATAAGCAGTTTGAAACATGCATGTGTGTATATGTGGTTTCCTTGCCATTAGTTTATTTGAGTTGATCCTGACTGCAGTTGATTCAAAGATCACCGTCTTGAAGTGTTCAAAAGTCCCTGAGCTCTTGCATGCAATGGAAAGAAAACGAAGGCCAAAATGTGTCATAAACCCACTTATTAAGACAAAAAAGTTCAGTCCAAAAACAATACAGTGTCCAGAAGTGTGTGCATAACTAATATGCTACAAAAACTTCTAAATGATGGACAGTCATTCCACAATAAGAAATAAGAAACGCCCCCTCTGTGCAGTCTTGCAAGAATCCATATCATTGAGATGATTCCAAAATGAACACAGTTCATTAAGAATTACAGTGCCCAGCTGTATCAAACAAATCTTTTCATGTGGAAGGTATGAGGCCAACGAGAATGTTCATTGGGTGTATATGAGTCCATCTAGGGATATTATTTGTTCAAGTTTTGGAGTTATCCAGTTTTGTTTGGTAGGGGTGCTTTTTTAAAGATTCAAACTTTTAATTTGCTGACTTGCTGTCATTCAGTGTTGGTAAAGCTAGGCTATTTATAAACAGGGGAGTTTCCTCTGAGAAGTGCTTCTAAAAAAATTGGATAAGAAAATAATCCCTATAACAAAAATAAGTCAATGCAAATATTATATAATATGTGATGGTAAAAAGTTTATAAATCACTTGTTTTTTAAAGTGACACTGTCTGACGGCGACACCAGCAGGTAATGTAACAGCAGGAGTCTGCGTGTGGAATATGGATCAATGGTTTTGATGACATCATTCTGCACTTCAGCTTCTCATCAGATTTTCTGTCCAATTAAATGCTCTCTAGAATTTGAAGCGGCCCACCCCTTAAACTTTAAATAGACACTGATGTTTTGTCTGAATTTGGTCACTTGTTCACACAATTACCATTTTAAAAATGGTGAATTGCACATACATATTCAAACAGTGCAAATATGATTTCCATTGGGATGAATCAAGTCTGGTTTTCCGTTAGTGTCACATGAACCACCACAGCACACATACACTCTTCTTTGGTTCAATGACACGATAGCAAAGAGCAAAGAGTCGGCTCAGACCACAACACAATCGGACTGAATTATTGAATTATACACAGAATGCTATATTTTAAAGCAATGGAGAAGATAATGAAGAGAAAAAGATAGACAGACTCAGAAACAGCATTGACCACTAGAAGAGACGCCATGCACTAACATAAATGACACACACTACATATCCTCAGCATGATTATGATCAGCAGCTGCGTTTACATGGTTTAATCGGAATGAAATCAATCCGATTGATGAATCCGAACACGGTGTTTACATGAACGATAAATAAGTAATCGGGTTGATGTGCGCGTTTATATTGTGACATTCTATGCCTGCTGTTTCCATCCTATAACCACTAGAGGTTACTTGTTCACAATTGAGACTTTTTCACTGCACACACAGTTACAGGTTACTTTGGACTACATTTCCCACACTCCATTGCTTTGATTATTTCCACACCTGTAGTCAATATCAGGGACTATAAATCACTGATACATGCGCTTTCTGGTTGCGGAGTATTGTTTAACTATTGTGAAACCTTACTGAGCGTTCATTTCTGTGTCTGCCTGCTCGTTTTGTGACTCTTCTGTTTTGGATATCTCCCTGTCTGCTGCCTGCCTCTGATACCTCTGCTTTGCCTTCCGACTATGAGTGTTTGCTGCCTGTCCTGATCATCTGCTTGGTTTTGTACTACGTTTTGGCCCACTCTTCACGGTTGTTTCTGCTGGTTCTGACCTTTGCCTGTTCGTTTATGATTAAGTCTCTGCCTGTTTTGAACGCATCTCGCTGATTAAAAGCCTTGCACATGGATCCGCACGCCTCTTGTATCTGTCCCATCGTAACAGAATACTCCGCCAAACAAGGATCCAGCGGCTTTTCTGAAGAACAAGAACACTGGTCAGGTTTGAACCTTGCAAAACAATTACTAGCCCTAAAACAGGGTATGAGACTGTTAGAGGAATATATTCAGGAGTTTTTGGATTTAGCGTATTTTTCTGATCTGCCTGATTGTGTTCTCATTGACTTTTTTTGTGACGGCATAAATCAACCCCTAAGATCTCGATTAATCCATGAGGGTCCTCGAACATCGCTCTGTCATTTTTTAGATTATGCTCTACTGTTAACTGGCTCATCTCTCACTGTGGGGGTTGCAGAGGAATGCACCAGTACTTCCGTGCCTATAATGGCAGCAGCACCAGAGCCTCGTGTCGTCTCAGCAGACCTTCCAGAGCCTCGTGTCGTCTCAGCAGACCTTCCAGAGCCTCGTGTCGTCTCAGCAGACCTTCCAGAGCCTCGTGTCGTCTCAGCAGACCTTCCAGAGCCTCGTGTCGTCTCAGCAGACCTTCCAGAGCCTCGTGTCGTCTCAGCAGACCTTCCAGAGCCTCGTGTCGTCTCAGCAGACCTTCCAGAGCCTCGTGTCGTCTCAGCAGACCTTCCAGAGCCTCGTGTCGTCTCAGCAGACCTTCCAGAGCCTCGTGTCGTCTCAGCAGACCTTCCAGAGCCTCGTGGTGCTTCAGTCTCAGCAGACCTTCCAGAATCTCACCACGTCAGGTCTGCCACTTCAGAGCCACTCTTGTTGTGGTTATCGTACTGCCACCCTCCTCTGATCTGTCAGGGCAGACCGTCATCAAGCGCCAGAGGTTTGCATCCAGTGTGGAGGATCCACCACTGGTGTCAGTACGCACAGCTGGGATTCCCAAACCAACTCATTCTGGCCCTTCTACTCCTGAGGTTATCCTGTCGGCCGCTCTCCCTGTAATGGGGCTCGCTTTATGGTGTGTCTGGGCCACGTACACCACCGCTGAATATCCAGAGGTGGTGGCATTTGTTTCAGCTCCTGGTGCGGTGATGAATTTTAGGGATGAACTTTGGTCCAGTTTTGAATTGGTCAGGGAGGCCGATTATGAACTTTTGCCTTGTCCTAAACTAGCCATGAAGATCATCTCTGAACCCTTGTTTTCCTGCCCTGAAACTGCCTTAGAGGCTGGTAATGAACTTTCCTCCTGTGTTGACCTGGCTACGGAGGCAATCTTTCAACTACCATCTTGTTCAGCACCAGAGCAGACCAACAATGAATTATGGTACCGTCCTGAACTAGCCAGGAAGGACAATTATGGACTTTGGCCCTGTTCTGACCCAATTGTAGAAGCCATTCCAGAATACTCAGGTGATCATCTTCCTGTCAATGAACTCTCGTCCTGTTCTAAACCGACCAAGGAGACTATTAGTGAACTCTCGCTCAGTTCTGATCTGACCACAGAGATCATGAAGGAACTTTGTCTTTGCCCTGTTAACCCTGTCATGACCCAAGACACTATGGTAGAATTTCCTGACGGCTCTAGTAGCCTTGTCGTGACTAAAGTGGCCACAAATGAATTATCTGATTATTCCATTTCTATCCCTGAGTTTTCTGAACTGCCTATTTGCCTAGTTTCCATTCAGGAACCTGACTTTGATTTTTATGCTGATTCAGACACTTCCACAGAGATTCTGATTGAACCTGTTGCATTGCCGGCCTCGACCCGACGGGCTGTGAATACACTGTTTATGTTTTATCTTCCAGTTTTCCTTAGGTTTCAGTCTTTGCCAGGGGTCCCTGATCTATCTGGGCCTCCGTTGTGGTCTGCTGACGAGCTCTGGTGGACCAAAGTACAGCTTGAGCTTCACCTCATGTCTGCAGAGGGTGTTCGCACTGCGTCTGTCGAACCAAAGCCGCCTGATCTGCCCGAGGGGTCGCCTCCGCAGCCTGCTCCGCCCTGGACGCCTCCGCAGCCTTCTCCGCCCTGGACGCCTCCGCAGCCTGCTCCGCCCTGGACGCCTCCGCAGCCTGCTCTGCCCTGGCCCTCCATCCCACCCCCGGATCCGCCTCCGCTCCACCTCCCACCTGGATTATATTGTTTTAGGAGCGTCTGGAAGCCGCTCCTAGGAGGGGGGCTCTGTGACATTCTATGCCTGCTGTTTCCATCCTATAACCACTAGAGGTTACTTGTTCACAATTGAGACTTTTTCACTGCACACACAGTTACAGGTTACTTTGGACTACATTTCCCACACTCCATTGCTTTGATTATTTCCACACCTGTAGTCAATATCAGGGACTATAAATCACTGATACATGAGCTTTCTGGTTGCGGAGTATTGTTTAACTATTGTGAAACCTTACTGAGCGTTCATTTCTGTGTCTGCCTGCTCGTTTTGTGACTCTTCTGTTTTGGATATCTCCCTGTCTGCTGCCTGCCTCTGATACCTCTGCTTTGCCTTCCGACTATGAGTGTTTGCTGCCTGTCCTGATCATCTGCTTGGTTTTGTACTACGTTTTGGCCCACTCTTCACGGTTGTTTCTGCTGGTTCTGACCTTTGCCTGTTCGTTTATGATTAAGTCTCTGCCTGTTTTGAACGCATCTCGCTGATTAAAAGCCTTGCACATGGATCCGCACGCCTCTTGTATCTGTCCCATCGTAACATATATGTCACAAGATTCAAATCGGAATTGATTTTGTGACATGCGCACACTTCACGAATATGCCACTGGTCGCACATAACTATTCTCCTCTATTGGTTCTTCATTTGTTTTAAACAACAGACTTAATATTTATCAGTCTCTGGTCATGATTTGTAGACGATGAGCATGAACCATTTTGCCGCGCTGCTTATATTTGTCACGCAGTAAAACCCTGCGCCCAAAACCAGTTGTGTGTGGATGAGAATCTGAAACAAGCACTGGTGGGACATTGTCCTGCTCCACTTCACATACGCTGAGTGAAATCAGAATTTTTTAATAACAGAACACTCATTTATATGAGACTTTATTCAACAGTAAGAACAGCTCGCTCCGTGCGTCATACGTCATTACGCTATTTCAACGTCATTGCACATGCGCAGTTCTTTTAGTTTCGGTTTTCAATACCATCAAGTGTTTATATGTTCTCTCGATCGGATTACAAAAGGAGTAAACCACCCCTTTCAATCCGATCGAAATTCCAATTGGATCGAGATCAATCGGATCGATTAAGGTGTTTACATGAAGGTTTTTTAGTTCGATTGAGCCGTCAATCCGATTATAAGGGTCCATTTAAACGCAGCTACTGTTTTGCTTTAATAACAGTTTCATATTAATTTCTGTAAAAAAAAATAATATAGAAAGAAAAATGAAGGTGGGCCCCTTCAAATTATAAATCATACATAGATATGTTCTCTAATGGCTTTGTCAAAAAAAGATAAAGCTAGCTAAATTAGAGTTCCCTATCAAGGGAACATTGAGCTGCGTTTAGAACGCGGTGGGAACGCTCTGCGTGATTGCGTCGTGAAGCTCCTGTACAATCAGTCCAATGAGAGAGCAGGACGTCATATGACGTCATAGACCAGGAAACTATATAGTACCCTTGAAACAGACCGCGACAGCTTCTGTTGCCTTCAGCAAGCGATCTCTGTACTCTGTCTCTGTCTATTTATTGTTGTCTGTCAAAAAAGCACACTATATCCACATCTATATCTATCTATCTATTATATATATATATATATATATATATATATATATATATATATATATATATATATATATATATTATGGCGTATCAGGATTTCAAGCGTTGTGTTGTTCCTTGCCCTCGTTTCATCACGGGTGGGGACACACATCAGCTTTGTGTGGCTTGTTTGGGAGTGGAGCACGCTCAGTCGGTTCTCGAGGGAGCCGAATGTGAGCATTGTGTAAAGTTATCTATGAGAACGCTCCGCTCCCGCCGGGCGTTCTTTGAGAAGGACGGTTCGGTTCGCGTTCCCCGAGGTTCGGGTCCCGCTGTCGCCGAGGCACAGCGTCGACTTTCGTCCTGGGGTTCGCAAATGGATCTAGTAGCGGGGTTTGAGACAGGCTCCGCCCTTTCTCAGCCCTTACCTGCTGGGTCCGGTGCCTCTGCCCAGGAAGGAGCCCGCTCTGCGGCTTTTCCTTCTCAGGTCGAGGCACCAATGTTAACACTGTCCAGTTCTGAGGAATTGGATGTTGTCAGTGTTGATATGGGGGATTATGAGTCTTCGCCAGCTCATACCTCTGGTGATGAGGAGCTTTTAGAGGTTTTATCTCGTGCTGTAGCTAAATTAAATATCGATTGGCCAGCCGATGAATCTGAGAGTGTTTCTAAGAGAAGTTTGCTTGATGAAAGATTTTTATCTTCTAGAACACCACCTCTACGTCAGGGTTTACCGTTCTTTCCCGATCTCCACACTGAGGTGTCGAGATCGTGGAACAAACCAGCTTCATTCAGAGTGTTTAATCCCCTTACATCTAACTATAGTAATGTGTTAGGTGCTGCTGATTACGGTTATGTTACGGTGCCTCGGGCTGAAGAGACGCTTGCGAGCTATCTCTCCCCCGAGTCATCTTCATCATTAAAAGCCCTGACGTTACCCACCAGACCATTAAAATCTACATTTTCGCTGGTGGGTAAAGCGTACTCGGCAGCAGGTCAGGCTGTGTCATGTTTGCACACTATGTCCATTCTGCAGGCATACCAGGCTGACCTGCTAAAGGAAATAGATGATCATGAGGAAATAAATGCAGACGTTATTCGAGAATTACGTCGTGCAACAGATCTTTTGCTCCGTGCCACTAAGGAGACGGCCAAGTCAGTGGGCCGTTTTATAGCAGCCCTAGTGGCCACGGAGCGCCACCTGTGGTTGAAGTTTTGTTCGAGTTTGTTCGGCGACGCTATGAACTGTGTCGTCGGCAGGTTTCAAGATTCAAAAAAGCAGTCGGCTGCATGTCACAAGTTTCTTCCTCGACGTTTTAATGTTCCTGAGGCTGCTGGCGTAGAACTTTTATTAAGACCGAGCAGCCTCAGCTGAGTACTAGCTCCTCTCAGCACAGAGTGCGCCAAAGGCAGAGCATCGCCGCCCGGGCGCCTCCTCAGTCTGAGGAACCTGGGTGGCGGTCGCAATCCAGGTCATCAAGGGGTAGGCAAGATCTGAGGACTGTCATCTCTCAGAAAGCCTGGGGTAAGAAGAAGTCCTGACTCGCAGAGAAAAGTCAGACTTCTGAGGGTGGTCCCCTCCGGGCAGGGATGGTTTCGAGGAACTGTTCCTCCTCTGTGCCCTCTGGGGGGCAATTCTCTGAGGAGTGTCGCAGCGCTGCCACATTGGTTGTTGCCTGCCGGTTCGCCGTTTCAGGGCACCGGGGTGTCATCGTCCCCATACGGTCCTCCGAGGAGGGTCGTAGAACGGTCAGTTCGTTGTTCCCTGCCGGTTCGCCGCTTCAGGGCGCCGAGGTGTCCTTTCAACCAAATCCCGAATCCAGTCTCGAGAGACTGGTTCCCTTAGTGGAATTCATGGCAGCGTGGAAACTACTGCCAGATATTTCTCAGTGGGTCCTGAACGTTATAGAAAAGGGTTACAGAATTCAGTTCGGTTCTCGTCCTCCCAGATTTCTAGGGGTCCTTCCCACCGTGGTGGTCCCCGAGCGGGCTCGGGTTTTGGAACAGGAAGTGATGATGCTTCTGCAAAAAGGGGCTATAGAAAGGGTTTCTCCTACCAGCAGAGAATCAGGGTTTTACAGCCGATACTTCATCGTTCCCAAAAAAGATGGGGGGTTACGTCCTATTCTAGATCTGCGTCAGCTAAACAGCAGAGTTCAAAAACTCAAGTTCAAGATGCTTACACTCAGACAGATCGTGTCACAGATTCAGTCCGAGGACTGGTTTGTCACAATAGACTTGAAGGACGCTTACTTTCATGTATCAATTCACCCTCATCACAGGAGGTTAATGAGGTTTGCTTTCGGGAGCGAAGCTTACCAATATCGGGTCCTTCCATTTGGCCTAGGTCTATCACCCCGCACTTTTACGAAATGCGTGGATGCAGCACTGGCTCCTCTCAGACTCCAGGGCATTCGCGTATTAAATTATATCGACGACTGGTTGATTCTAGCTCAGTCAGAGCAGTTGGCGGTTCAACATCGAGATGTTGTTCTGTCACACATGAAAAAGTTGGGGTTACGGCTAAACACCAAGAAGAGTGTGCTCCTCCCAGTACAGAGGACCACTTATTTAGGGGTAGTGTGGGATTCGACAACTATGCAAGCACGATTGTCCCCAGCACGTATTTCTGCGATCCTCACAGCCGTGAAGAATGTGAAACTAGGCCAGTCACTCACTGTGAAACAGTTTCAGAGACTGTTGGGGCTCATGGCAGCTGTGTCCAACGTAATTACTTTTGGCCTTCTGCACATGAGACCCCTGCAGTGGTGGCTCAGAACCAAGGGGTTTTCTCCGAGGGGAAATCCGTTTCGCACGATCAAGGTCACACGGCAATGCCTAGGCACCTTGGTCATGTGGAAGAAACCTTGGTTCCTCGCCCAGGGCCCAGTTTTGGGAGTTCCTTGTCGACGCGTCACGCTATCGACGGATGCTTCCCTTACAGGCTGGGGGGCGGTCATGAGTGGCTTGGCGACAGGTCTATGGCAGGACCATCAACAGTTATGGCATATAAACCAACTAGAAATGATGGCAGTATTTCGGGCTCTCAAATATTTCCTCCCAGACCTGAGAGGCCATCATGTGCTTGTCCGCACGGACAACACGTCGGTGGTCTCTTACATCAACCATCAGGGGGGTCTGAGGTCCAGGTTACTATACAAGATGGCTCGGTAGATCCTCCTATGGACCCAAGGGAAATTGTTGTCACTCAGGGCAATGTATATTCCAGGGTGTCAGAATGTGGGAGCCGATATTCTGTCGAGACAGGGGCTGAGGCCCGGGGAATGGAGACTTCACCCCGAGGTGGTGGAGCTCCTAGGGGAGATCTTCGGTTGAGCTCAGGTCGATCTTTTTGCAACTCAGGAGACAACTCATTGTCCACTTTGGTTCTCCCTCACACAGCCAGCTCCTCTCGGACTGGATGCGATGGTGCAGGTGTGGCCGAGGCTACACCTGTATGCATTTCCCCCGATATCAATGCACCCGGGAGTTCTGGAAAGGGTTCGCCAGGAAGGGGCTCATCTTTTATTAATAGCCCCGCACTGGCCGACCAGAATATGGTTTGCGGACCTAGTGTCCCTCTTGGACGGCTCTCCGATGGAGATTCCGGTCAGGAGGGACCTGCTTTCCCAGGCGGGGGGTACGATATTTCACCCTCACCCCGAGCTGTGGAAACTTTGGGCTTGGCCTCTGAGGGGGCCCAGCTCGTAAGCTCTAGTCTCTCGACTGAGGTCGTGGAGACCATCCTTCAATCCAGAGCTCCCTCCACAAGAAAACTGTATTATTTGAAATGGAAATTGTTCTCTTCATGGTGTGGAGAACATGCTTTTAATCCTGTTAACTGCCCAGTTGGTACAGTTCTCGATTTCCTGCAAGACCGTTTCTCGGCTGGATTATCTCCCTCCACCTTGAAGGTGTATGTTTCGGCTATATCTGCCTTTAGATCCCCTGTGGGGGCTTCTTCTCTTGGGAGAGATCCTCTAATAACTCGTTTTCTCCGTGGAACATTGAGGCTGAGGCCTGCCTTGCACTCCAGAGCACCAGCTTGGGACCTGGCCATTGTACTCGAGGGTCTGGCTGTTGCTCCCTTCGAGCCTATCGAAGAGGTTTCAGAAAAGTTCCTCACTTTAAAGACTTTGTTTCTTCTCGCTATTTCTTCTATGAAGAGAATTGGAGATCTGCAAGCTCTGTCGGTTGCTCCTTCATGTTTGGAATTTGCACCTGGTATGGTTAAAGCTTTTTTTATACCCTAGGCCGGGTTATATTCCTAAGGTCCCACTAATGTGGTGGGTCCTATTGTGCTGCAGGCCTTCTGTCCTCCACCTTTTAATACTCCAGATCAGGAAAGTCTCAATCTGTTATGTCCAGTTAGGGCATTGGATGCCTAGTTCATAGAGCTGCCCTGTGGCGTAACTCAGAGCAATTGTTTGTCTGCTTTGGTTCAACTAAGAGAGGTTGCCCGGCATCGAGACAAGTAATGAGTAAATGGATATTTGAGGCTATCTCTATTGCTTATAAGGCGGCCGGACGTCCCTCACCTATGGATGTCCGCGCCCATTCTACGAGGAGTATGGCTGCCTCTAAGGCTTTAATTTCGGGTGTTTCCCTTCAGGACGTTTGTAATGCGACAGGTTGGTCCTCACCGCATACGTTTGTCAGATTTTATGACCTAGACCTCTCCACTCCCGGGGCTAGGTTGCTCGCTTCTTAGTGTGCGCTTGGACTTCACACAGAACGGGCATTTCTCAGCATGGCGTAGTGGGTATGGGATTCCCACCGCGTTCTAAACACAGCTCGATGTTCCCTTGATAGGGAACGTCTCAGGTTACGTATGTAGCCCTGGTTCCCTGAGAGGGAACGAGAGCTGCATTCGCCTGCCATACTTCCTGCATGCCCTGATCGACTTGCTTCAGGCCTTTTCAGAAGCTGTCGCTTCTGGGTATTTCTGGAAATGTACTGCTCTGTGTAACTTGGCTCGGTAATTTTCCACATACATCCGGCAAATCGGAAATTACACATCAGTTACACAGATTTTGCGGTTATTAGTGGGAGCTCAATGCAGTGACATGGAAAGACTCATACCCTTTCCCACACGTGGATGAATTCTTGTATCTTGTGGGTGGGTCTTGCTTGTATTCATCATTGGACTTAAGGAGTGGGTACTGGTAAGTGTCGCTGCCACCAGGATCTCGATCCAAGACGGCTGTCTGCACAGGTAAATGTCTGTGTCCATTTAAGGTCCTTTGTTTTTGCCTTTGCAATGCACCAGCCACCTTTGAGTGCTTTATGAAGAGAATACTGGAAGGCATTCCATGGCATCAGTGTCTGGTGTTTTGGTCAACATACTGGCACATGGGAGCTCATTCCATTTGGCAATCACAGCCCTGAGAGCAGTGCTCTGAGCAGGGCCTGAAACTACATCCCAATGAATGCTGGTTGTTGAGCAGAGAGGTGACATTATTGGGGCATTGGATAGTCAGTGAAAGATTAAAGCCATACCGTGTGGCATATGGCATATCCCGACAAATCATAAAGAGTTGAAAAGCTTATTGGGTTTGGCATTCTATTACAGGAAGTGTGTATGGAGTTTCTCCTGTATCGCTGCCCCTTAAACAAGCTCCCGCAGAAGGAGCAGGGATGTGTCTGGTCGGAGGGGTGTCAAAAAGCTTTTCAATACTACAAGCCCTCAAACAAGCCCTCATGAGCGCCCCCATTCTGGCACCTCCTAACCCCCTCCTACTCTATATACTGGATACAGATGCAAGTAGGGAGGGGGTAGGTGCAGTCATGCCCCAAGTGTGGCCAGGGGGAGAGAATTTAGTAGCCTATTTAGTAGCCTGCTCATAGTGGGTAGGGAAATCAGGACCCCTGTGAATTTGGCCTTTTGTCAGCCCCCAGATGCCCCACCTGTTTCTGCAGAGATATGCTAGACAGTCCCAGGACGGATTAGACTTGTATATGCCAGGAGGCAGTTGATGACTGCAGAGATGCAACAAAAAAAAAGGGCTTATGACCTGTATGCCGAGGGCTCCACTTTGGTGTTGGGGAGCTCATTTGGGTTTACAGTCCAGTTAGGAAGAAACAAAGGTGCCCCAAGTTTCGACAGCCACTTTGGGCCATGCCCAATATTGCAGAAGCTGGGTGAGGTTGTGTATCGAGTACAGTTGTCACAATATGATAAGCTGACACATTACAGAGGCTCTGCAACACTGCAGGTCGGCACAGTACATCCTTCAGAATTATTTTATCAAGAAATTTTAAATATATAAAAGCTCATTAGCAGACTGCCATGTAATCATTAGCATAGTTTTCATTCTGATTTACAATAATTAAACATGACATGCAGTATACAAATAATGAATAAAATGAAATGCACCAATCAATGCAAAAAAAAAAAAATCAATTTAAAACATAACTAAATGTTTGGGGAAATGGTAATAATGAATTTAATTAAATGTTATTTTATCATTCATTTATGTATGGAGTTCAATGATAAGCCAATGATGTTAGAAATTCCATTAACTGATGTGTGATTGACATGCAAAAAAAATGCATTACCAAAAGTTTGTTTTGTATTAATTGATTGATTGGGGTTATATGTTTGCCTATTTGTTTGTAAGCCTATATTTTATCACACGTTATATGTATGCACAAATATGTGTATTTACTGTATTTCTTTCTTTCGTCCTTCCTTTTGAGATGTTATTCTAAAAAATATATTTCCACCACTGTCGTTTCCATCAAAGAATGTAAACACAATACTAAATTTAAGAGGGTGTGAATTACATTATGGAATTAATTTTCATTACTTTACTTTAATGATGCATGCATGTCCATTGCTGGACATTATTAGTGGAGAACTTTTTTTTTATTATTAAATAATGACGTTTGTTTTAAGAGCATGTTTACTTTAACCACAGGACCAAAAATGTCCATAGTTGAAGAAAAATCTTAGTGTAAAACAAAAATGATTTATAATGGGATGCTGCAAATTGCAATATGTTTGTCGAAATACACAGTGAGTGGCAATACAGTAATAATCAGCTTCACAGTATGTTTATTTACATGCTGTGATAAGTGTGGATATTTGAATGACTCAGAACATTAACATTGCTCATAAACATTGCATTTGTCCACTTTTAGTGCTCTGACGAGCAATTATTGAAAATTCAACACCTCCATGATTCATGAGTTCTAAAACAATAACCCTGTAGTGCTCATAATGCTTCATTTACTGGCATCTCATACTAAATTATATCCAACATTGAATAAAAACAAACAACAACAAGAGTTGGGTCCATGATTGGGAGGGACAATTCACTCCTTCCTACATCAAGGCCACCGTCACTCATGGCAAGAGAAACGCACTGCAAACAATGTCTTATGCGACAATAGACCATCAAACACACTTAGAAGTGCTGGATGAAACCATCTGGATATCTGTTAGAAAACATTTAAGAGCTCCAAGACAGACGAGTCATTGATTTGACACAATTTCTGGCACATAAATGCATCGAAGACTTGATTGTGCAGCCAGAACAGCTTTTTTGAGCCAGAAATTGGAGATACAAGCCAACGACAGTGAGCATTTCATAATGTTTAAGATGGAAGAAGCCCAGGGGCTGAAAAAAATAAGAGGTGGATTCAATATTGTTTGATGTTTTACTATTGGAAATCAGTAAAACACAATAACAACACAGGCAGGATTATGACATTGTCTTAGATATTACAGTGCATTTGTAAACACTATAAGCAAGCTGACAGTTCACATCTTATTTAGCACTTTTTTAAACTGTAGAGCTGCTTGGAGAAAATAATACATTTGCAGTAGGCAACCTCAGGAAAATCTTAGGTGTGAACAGTATTTGAGATTTTAAAAAGATCGCTAAATGGATGTTATTATTACTTGGTGTATTGCAGTCAGTGGAACAAGAGCTATGTTGGTCTAGTAGTGTCTCTTCATCTGTCCTTGTAAAATATGTGTTGTTCACTCATGTGCAGTGGTGGCTTGTATTTAGTGTTAGAAAGGTCACGGTGTAAGGCGAGGATGATTAGTCCGTAGCCTTTTTTTGTCATTAGCACCAGCCTGTGGGACAGTGAATTATGGGAACAGCACTTCCTCAGGGACACATTACCTAATTAACTAATAGGTGAAGAGTGTAAATCGATACCTGCCATGACCTTAAACTTGCTGTTCTGATTCTGAAAAAAATAAAAAAAAAATAAACATTTATTCAAAAGGAAGAAAAAAAACTATGCAGATCTTTTGTTTGTTTACTCTTTCATAGCTCAAGAAACTTATTGGAGTGTTCTGTATGTTGCTTTGAAGTATTGACCTGGTCTCAGATGTTCCTCATAATATTGCTTTGGATAAATCAAAATGACTGCTTGTTAAGTCGTGATGTAATGAATACTATTTGTGTATCCAAGCCTCTATTCCTTTCAATAACATCTCAACATTTGTTTATGCACACTGCTTATTAAAATCACAAATTAAAGGTCTCTGGGCTCAAATCACATTTATTCAAATCACACTACGGTCTCTGGGCTCACGACGTCCCACGACGACATTACCAAATAAGGGGGGAAACTGTTAAGATATGAATAGAAAAAATTATACAACCCCCATCCTAAAAAAAAAAAAAAAAAAAAAAAAAAAAAAACCTTTTTCAAACTGTATCGCTGCTTTGAATAATGAGACATGAATAATGTTGTATTAGCCAAAGAAAAATCGCTATTTGAACTCTCTCTTTGCTCTCTAGGAGAAGCAGTTGATATTTAAAATAGGTCTCATTTTTCCAAGTCCAATTTTCAATTCCAATTTCCAAATCCAATTTCCAATTTCCATTTTGTCCAATCACTTTTTTGTATGGTTACACTTTATTTGAATAGTGCATTTTTAGACATTCTATTAACTAGAAGTCACTTTGCAACTACATGTCAACTTGTGATGCAAAGATGTGGGAAGATAATCCCTGCATATCTCCAAAAACATGTGAGGTAGAATGAACATTTCATTGATTGCCTTGTGATTTACGGACAGGTAACACTTTAGAATACGGTTCCATTCTTAATGAATAATTACACGGGAACAAATGAGTAACACAATATTAACAATCTAGTAACTACTATTAATTCTGATTAACAAATTAGTAAGTAAAAGCACACAGATGAAAGGGGTAGTTCACTATTAACTCAATAACTCAATAAATCAATAACTGCAATTTGTTTAATGCTTCCCAGAGAACTACTGAAAAAGTTTCATAATTCATGCAAAACTAATCAATAACTAATGCAGGACAAATGTCTAGCACTATAACATTTTAATTGCTACTGTAAACGAATACACAATGTTTATCAATAATGTAATAACATAGCAGACTTATGATTTGGGGAATAATTAGCCTATGCTCTCTCCTAGAGATCTATTCATCAACTGAATAATTAAAAAAAGGGGATTTTTAAATGCAGTTGTAGGGACCTTGCTTGTCCCGTGGCCAATTTTCCGGCATTCCTCTGGATTGGCATTGAATCACTAGAGTCACATGACTGGATCATATTGAGTTATCAGCCATCCAAATACCATATACAGTGATTTTATTATTTAACCTACCTCGCAAAAAATACATATGTTTTTATGTCTCCTACTGTAGATGTGTGTGTGCAAATATCTTGTGAAGGATTAGAAGATTATACACTTTAGGATTGGCTTTTCATTAATAATTCCTTTAGAAGTAGCTATCTAGTAACACTTGATTCATTACTAGTTAGTTACCATGATCTTCACTTTAGAATATGGTGGTAGTCAATCGTCTTGCATTAGCTATGCTTGATTAGTTTTGCATGAATTATGAAACTGTTTCAGTAGTTTTCTGGGAAGTATTAAAAAAAAAGAAGTAGTTATTGATTAGTTAATAGTGAACTACTACTTTCATCTGTGTGCTATTACTTACTAATTTGTTAATCAGAATTTCTTGTTAGTTAATAGTAGTTACTTGATTGTTAATTCTGTGTTACTCATTTCTTCCTGTGTAGTTATTTATTAACAAAGGAGAGTCCTATTAACATTTATTTGCAGAACAAAACAATTATTTTTTTTTTTATATATATTATTATATTGGGTTGTCCCAGTTGAGTGTCCATGAGACTGTGTAAATGTTGCTTGAAGTGCTGAAAGAAATCTTTCTGAACTGCACAGTGAACTGGTTTTCTTAAAGTGCATATAGACCCTGATGTATAAGCTACTATGCTGGATTGCGAACTCCATTAAGAATAAAAAACAAAACAGTGGATTATCAAAATAGTTAAATGTTACCTTTTTATCTGGTGGAGGGGTAGCCTTTTTTTGTCATTATCACCAGCTTGTGGGACACTTCCTCAGGGACACATTACCTAATTATCTAATAGGTGAAGAGTTGAAATTCAGTATAAGTCAGTATTCTGACTTTATAACTTGCAATTAAGACTTTATATCACACAATTCTGAGATACAACGTAAACCCGCAATTGTGAGAAAAAAAAGTCTGAATTGTTAGAAAAAAAGTCGCCACGACCATTTTTATGTCGTATTCTGTGTTGGAAACAAGCTAGGAAGCTGTGTCTGCTGTTGACTGTATAATAATAGCCATTTTTTTGTTTGCTCTAGCCTGTTCAATTTCATTTTAGTTGTTTTATGAGGCCTGTTTCACTTAACACCATGTCTATTTTTGACATACATTTCATGCTGAACTCTGTGAAAATGATTCATAAAATGCAATTTATGCTTTTATGAACTTACAAAAGTACTAGAGGAAACTTCTTATACATTGTTTTTTTTTTTTTTTTTTTTTGGGGGGGGGGGTGCATGTGCAGTTGCATGTGCAGTGACAGGGACACAAACATCACATGTTCAGTAAATATGACTGAATCCAGATGATTAACAGGTTAGCTGAATTTGGGATTAGGATCATGTCACGTGTTGATTAATAATTGTAATTGCATTATTAATATGGATGTAATATAAATTAGATTTCATGATCTATCTGCTTTAAAACGGTCTCACTGGCTGATAGCCAATACGTCAAAAATGATCAAGTATTTGTTTTAAGCCATATCAATACTGCATATTTTGGTAATAGTGCATAGTTTAGGAAACATGCTGCAATATGTTCACAGCATCGGCAGTTTCATCAAGTTTTCAGGGTAGAAAATTAATAACTAAATCCAAGCTTCCAACATAACACATTCAATTTATGAATAAACAGAGACGCCCCAGGCCAGGATTGAGTCATTCTTCTGGAGAAGCTGTTTTGTAATTTAACATTGTAATTTATTTAAACTATTTATTTTGTCCTAAGCTCCCAAATTGCTTGCAGTTGTGGGTTAAGAATTGACAGTTTAATGACCAAGCACATTCAGTAAGACCCTAAACACTACACAGCTACAATGAGAAAGCATGGTTTGTTTTGCATGTTTCATGATAATTCTGAGGGACAAAATATCATGTGGCCAACAGTAATCCAAGGAGTCATCATTTACTCATTTACATAACAGCTCACTAGCATGGATTTTTCTTGAATGCTTAGAAATGTGCTGTGTGGATGAACAAGCCCCTGCTACCATGTGTATGTGACCGACTGACCTACTGACTGAACTGGGCTGCATTGCACTGCACATGTGCGGTGTTAACGTTGTAAACTAATTTACTAATAAAAATGTTAGTTTACAAAGTGTTTTTTTTTTTTGTTTGTTTTGTTTTTGCCAATCATGAAGCCAAAAGTGTGCATCATGATTATGGTTATGCTTGTTTAATTAAATTTAAACTAGACTTAATTGTGGGGATTAATAGTTTTAAAGTAATTAAACATTAACATTGCTATAACTGCTTTTTTTGAAGAAGAAAAATCCATAACGGCATGCTAAAACACGGACCATGAGTAACTAAAGCATCAGTGAGTATTAGAATATATCCAAAACAAAAATGGACCATGAGTAACTAAAGCATCAGTGAGTATTATAATACAGTGGTGCTCAGAATTACCCCTAGTAATACCCCTAGTAATTATGATCAAAAATGGCTGTAAAAAATAAATCTTCATCGTTTATCCTTTTGATCTTTCATTCAAAAAATTGGCAAATATCTAACCTTTCATTGAAGTAAAAGAATTGAAAATGGGGGGGAAAATCACATTATAAAAAATATTTTTCTCCAAAACACATTGGCCACAATTATTCATACCCCTAGATTTTTTTATGAATAATTTATCTATGAAGTATATTCCCATTAATATTTACCTTTTTTTTAGCACACCAGGGTGACTAGGAACATGAAATTGTCCAGCTATGACTTCTTGTTTCACAAGAGTTTAAATATGAGGAAGCACAAAGGCCAAATTCCCTTAATCATCCTTCACAATGAATAAAACCACAGAACATGGTTCTGATGTGCAGCAAAAGATTTTTGAGCATTACAAAATAGAAAGTGGATGTAAGAAAATATCTAAAGAATTAGAAATCCCCATTTCCACCATCAGGGCAATAATTAAGAAGTTACAATCATCTAAAGATGTTACGATTCTGCCAGGAAGAGGACGTGTGTCTATGTTTTCTTAATGGACGGTGAGGAGGAAAGTTTGAGTGGCCAAAGACTCTTCAAGGATCACAGATGGAGAATTGCAGAGATTAGTTGAGTTTTGAGGTCAGAAAGCCTATTAAAAAAAATCAAACAACCCCTACATCACCACATGTTGTTTGGGAGGGTTTTAAGAAAAATCCTCCTCGCTCATCCAAATACAAACCCCAGCATATTCAGTGGTCAGACACGACTGGATCTTCAAACGGCACAGGCTTCTGTGGTCAGATTAAACTAAAAAAAGAGCTTTTTGGCAGCAAACACACTAGATGGGTTTGGTGCACACAATGATAAAAAGTATCCCATGTGTACAGTTTAATATACCATTGGATCTTTAATGTTGTGGGCATATTTTTCTGCTGGAGGTCCTGGACTTCTTATTCAGATACATGGCATTGTGGATTCCATCAAATATCAACAGATAAAAAATCAAAACCTGACGCCTTCTGCTAGAAATCTTATAATGGGCCGTGGTTGGATCTTCCATCAGGACAACGATCCAAAACAAACATCAAAATCAACACAAAAATGTGTTAGGGAGCACAAAATGAAGCTTCTGCCATGACCGTCACAGTTCCCTGAGCTGAACCATATAGAAAATTAGTGGCTGAACTGAAGAGAAGAAGCACCAATATGGATCTGGGAATCTGAAGGATCTGGAGAGATTCTGTATGCAGGAATAATCTCTGATCTCTTGTCAGGTGTTCTCCAAACACATCAGGCATTATAGGAGAAAACTCAGAGCTGGTATCTTGGCAAAAGGAGATTGCAAAAAGGTATTTAATAAAAGGGTATGAATAATTGTGGCCAACGTGTTTTGGAGAAAAACATTTATTTTATAATGTGATTCCCCCCCCCATTTTCAAATCTTTTACTTCAATGAAAGGTAAGGATTTTGACAATTTTTTGAATGAAAGATTAAAAGGATAAACGATGCAGATTTATTTTTTATAGCCATTTTTTTGTCATATTTACCAGGGGTGGCATTAATTCTGACCACCACTGTATGTCCAAAACAAAAACGCTGTTGTTAAATGTCAATCCGTTTGTGGTGTGTGTGTGTGTGTGTGTGTGTGTGTGGTGTTGTGTGTGTGGGTGGGTTGGTTTATGTGATTTATGAGGACACAAATTTGTATAATGACATGTGTATTACACTGGTATTAAACTTATGGGTGGTTTATGAGACATTTCAAAAGTCCTCATAAATCAAATGGCTTAAAAAACATTAAAAACAATGTTTTATTAAAAAATTAAAAATACAGCATGAATCCAGTGATGGGTAGGTTTAGGGATAGGGGCAGTGTAGGGGGATAGAATATACAGTTTGTCCAGTATTAAAAACCATTACGCCTATGGAGAGTCCTCATAATGCTGTTGCACCACGTGGTGGTGTGTGTGTGTGTTGTGTGTGTGTAGTTGTGTGTGTTGGTGTGTGTGTGTGTGTGTGTGTGTGTGTGTGTGTGTGTGTGTGTGTGTGTGTGTGTGTGTGTGTGTGTGTGTGTGTGTGTGTGTGTGTGTGTGTGTGTGTGTGTGATTTCATATAACAATAAATAAGACATTAATAATGTTGTATTTTAGGAGCCGAACTAAAAAAGTAAAACTTATTATGCGTTTTGGCCATTCGCTTACACAAAAACGGAGTTTTGGGTGCCTGAAAGCGCGAAGTTTCAAAGTGCATGTTTTTGAAAACGGTCTCTGTGTAAACAAAAAAAAAACGTGAATCTGAAGATGATGACGTCATGCACAGTTAAGCATATCGTTTTCGTGTAAACGTACACTTAGACACAACACTGTTGTCGCGCTTCGTTGCAGTAATGATGAGATGAGATCTAATTACAGGCAGTAAAGTTGAACACTTATACACTAAAAAACACTTGAGGCAAAACTTGAACAACCGGTAACTAATGATGTGAACGGACAAAG